>APFE031666554.1:0-69750 GCA_000404065.3 Pinus taeda
CGTCGAAGTTCCCAGCACAAATGACCAAAGCGCGAAAAGGCAACAACAATAAACCATAACGGAGAATTAGGGTTACCCCAGATCGAGGCGGACAGGTGCCGGATGGAGGATAGGCCAAGTACGAGGGGTAGGTCGACCGAGTACAAAACATTAATGAGCAGGTCAATCATATCCGATTGGCAATAACACCCAAATCAGTTCACCAAATCCGAAAGGTACCAGGCGCAGCAGAGTCAAGGCAGGGCCACGTGGACGGGCCACATCAATTGGTATCAGAGCAAAGTTTTTTTTATTTATCTTATTAAGTTGTTAGTTAAGGGAAGATGGCAGAAGTACAAGCGCCAAGACGAGGGCGTGGCAGAGGTGTACGAAGAGGAAGAGGAGGAGGAGATGAAGGATTGAGAGAACAGATTAGAGTTCTCACAGCTCGCTTGGAGGCAGTAGAAGCGGGTAGGCGAAGAGACCCAGAGTTGGGAGATGAGAGTGAGGAAGAGACAGTAGCTGCTGCGGAGGCTTCAGATGAAGAAGCTCCTGAACTTAGACTGCTGCGATCAATTCTGTTGGCCAGCAGCAAACCAAAGACAAAAATTTTGAATTATGATGGTAGTCTGTCTGCTGATATACTGTTAGACTGGATTAGCGAACTGGATAAATATTTTGAGAATGAAGAGATTAGGGAGGATAAGAAAGTTAAGTTCGCCGCTACTAAGTTGAAGGGACATGCCCTCTTGTGGTGGAATAATGTCCAGGCAGACAGAAAAAGATTAAATAAGACACCCATACGAAGTTGGGAGAGAATGATAGCGAAACTGAAGGGCAGGTTTCTACCTAAAGATTATCAGGTTGACTTATGTCGAAGAGTACAGAGTTTGAGACAAAAAGGCATGACTGTTAAAGAATACACTGAAGAGTTTTACCGAGTCAATTTACGTGCTGGTTACACGGACGAGACTCCAGAAAAGACAGCACGGTACGTTAATGGATTAAGGATGGAGATCCTAGATGAAATTAGTATTCTTTTCCCCAGAAATATAGAGGAAGCTTTTCAGAGTGCTGTAAAAGCTGAGGAGAAGATTAACAGGAAGCAAAATAACAGGAGGGGAAAAGGAGGTGGTAGAGGACGAGGACAGTCCTATGGACGAGGAAAGAGTAATGCAAATAATGAAGAAGGCAGTAGCTCGAGAACTTCAGGGACCGCTGACAAGGGAGACAGCACTAGAGGAGGTCGGTCATACCAGCGTGGAAGAGGGAATGGCCGCGGAAGAGGAACTGGTTTCCAGTGCTACAGATGTCAAAAGTGGGGACATCGATCCTTTGAATGCCCAGAAGTAGAGCAGACAGGTCAGAGAGGAACCTATATGGTTCAACCAGAAGAGGCAGACACACAGCCACGAGAAGTGGAGGATGTAGCAGAAACAGGAGAGGCATTACTCCTGAATAAAGTTCTGCTGAAACCAACCAAAGAAGTGTCTGAACCGACTCAGAGAAAATCACTGTTTCGGACTGTTTGTAAATCTCACGGGAAGTGCTGCAAAGTAATAATCGACAGTGGGAGTACAGATAACTTAGTTGCCACTGAGATGGTGGACAAGTTGGGGTTAAAGCGACTAAAACACCCCACACCTTACAAGGTGTCGTGGCTACAGAAAGGCCACCAATTGTTGGTTGATGAGCAGTGCGAGGTGGAGTTTCGCATTGGCAAGTACCACGATACAGTGGTCTGCGATGTAATGCCCATGGACATATGCCATATACTGCTTGGGAGACCTTGGCAGTATGACCGAAGGGTGACACATGACGGAAAGACGAATTGTTACAAGTTTACAAAGGATGGGGTTAAGCATACATTAGTGCCCATCAAAGAAGAGGATGCAGCAGAATCCAGTGGGACAAAGGCGTTGTTATTGGGAGGAAAACAGTTCATCAAACAGATGGATGAAACTGAAGTAAATGTTGCAGTTGTAAGGAGGATGAAGCCAGTATTGCTGAGCTCAGAAAGGATTGAATTACCTAAGGAAATACAGGAGTTGTTAGGAGAATTTCATGATATTGCAGCGGAGGAGTTACCTGATAAGTTACCTCCAAAAAGAAGCATCAGCCATCATATCGATTTTATACCAGGAGCGAGTTTACCAAATAAGGCAGCGTACAGAATGAGTCCAAAGGACAATGAGGAGGTACGCAAACAAGTTCAGGAATTATTGGACAAAGGGCTGATCAGAGAAAGCTTAAGTCCCTGTGCCGTACCCACAGTCCTTGCACCTAAGAAGGGTGGCGAATGGCGAATGTGTACAGATTCGCGAGCTATAAACAAGATCACCATCCGCTACAGGTTTCCCTTGCCTAGGATGGATGACATGATGGATTGCCTTAGTGGAGCAGCATATTTTACAAAGATCGATCTGAAGAGTGGGTATCATCAGATCAGGATTAGAGAAGGCGACGAATGGAAGACAGCCTTCAAGACCAATGAAGGGCTGTACGAATGGCTAGTTATGCCGTTTGGATTGAGTAACGCTCCAAGTACATTTATGAGACTGATGAACGAAATGTTAAAGGAATTTATTGGAAAATTCGTGATAGTCTATCTGGATGACATCCTAATCTTTAGCAGGACAAAAAGGGAACATCTTCAGCACATTCGAAAAGTATTCGAGAAGCTGCAGCAGAACAAACTGCTGGTGAATTTGAAGAAATGCACTTTCCTACAGAAGGAGTTAATATATCTGGGATTTGTAGTGGCAGAAAATGAATTGAAAATGGACCCAGAGAAGATTACAGCAATCATGAGTTGGCCGTCACCAAAGAGTTTATTCGAGGTACGTAGTTTTCACGGTTTAGCAAGTTTTTATCGGAAATTTATTAAGAATTTTAGTGAAATCTGCGCGCCGATGTTAGAAACCATCAAAAAGGCTAGTCAACCTTTTTGCTGGACAAAAGCAGCAGAAGACAGCTTCCAACTTCTGAAACGAAAGATAACAGAGAGGCCAATCTTGAGGCTGCCCGACTTCAGCAAACCTTTTCAGGTTCGATGTGATGCAAGCGGGACAGCTATAGGTGCTGTACTCAGTCAAGAGGACAGACCTGTGGCATTCTTTAGTGAGAAACTAAACGAAAGCCGGCAGAAGTACTCGTCCTACGATAAAGAATTCTATGCAGTGGTTCAAGCCTTGAAGCACTGGAGGCACTACTTACTCGGCAGTGAGTTTGTCTTGTTCTCAGACAATTCTGCGTTACAGTATATAACGCAGCAACACAAATTGAACCACAAGCACGCCAAGTGGGTGGAGTACCTACAAAGTTTTACTTTCGTGCTGAAGCATATAAGCGGAACTGCCAACAAAGTGGCGGATGCTTTGAGCAGAAGAGTTTTACTCTTACAGGAAAGCGGCATACAAGTAATGGGGTTTGAATATTTGAAGGACTTGTACCAGATGGACGCAGATTTCAAAGAAGCCTTTGAGGCATGCCAGAATCCTGTTTTACGAAATACAAGCCCATGGCTAGATTTTAATTTACAGGACGGGTTGTTGTTTCGTGGAGGACAGCTATGTATTCCAGATTGTTCGATGAGGGAAAATTTAGTGAAAGAGAAGCATAGCGGGGGTTTAGCAGGACATTTTGGCATTGATAAAACGTTGGAACAGCTAGGACACTTCTACTACTGGCCGAAGATGAGTCGAGACGTACAGAGGTATGTAACCAGATGTAAGATCTGTCAACTGGCGAAAGGGCACAGCCAGAATGCTGGGTTATATACACCCCTACCAGTTCCAAACAGGCCTTGGGATTCAGTCAGTATTGACTTCGTCCTAGGATTGCCTAGAACCCAGCGGGGGTATGATTTAGTGATGGTGGTGGTTGATAGATTTTCCAAAATGGCTCATTTCATTCCGTGCCGGAAGACTAGCGACGCCACTTATGTGGCACACCTCTTCTTCACAGAAGTAGTTCGATTACATGGCTTACCAAGGACTATAGTTTCAGACAGGGATGTGAAATTTACGGGGCATTTCTGGCGCACCCTGTGGAAAAAGCTGGGCACACAGTTAAACTTCAGCTCCGCGTATCATCCGCAGACTGACGAACAGACCGAAGTAGTTAACAGGAGTTTAGGAAATTTATTGAGAAGTCTGACTGGAGAAAACTCGCGATTATGGGATCGAGCTCTAGCCCAGGCCGAATTCGCTTACAACGATTCGCCTAACCAGAGTACTGGACTAAGCCCATTCCAGATATTGTATGGTATGCATCCGCGGGGAGTACACGAATTGCGAGATTTAGGACAGCTGGAAAGGAGGAGCGCAGACGGGGAAGATTTTGCCGAGGCAATGAGCGAACTGCATGACAAAGTCAAGATGAAATTGCAGGACAGCACGCAGAAATATAAACAGCATGCAGATGTCAAGCGGCGTGAGGTACATTTCGAAGTTGGAGACGAAGTGCTTGCGCATTTGCGTCGGGAAAGGTTTCCTAAGGGAACTTATAACAAACTAAAGTTCAAAAAAATCGGCCCATGCAAAATCCTTCGCAAATTTTCAGCGAATGCGTACGAGATTCAGTTGCCACCTGATATAGGCATATCGCCCATATTCAACGTGGCAGATCTGTTTCCATATCATGCCCAGGCAACAGACGAAAACATGGTACAGCCACAACGGGACACCCAGTTCGAGAGCAGTCTTTGGAAGAAATAGTTACCGTCGGTTAAGACTCACGAAATTGAAGGGATTATCAACACACAGGTAGCTAAACGGACGCGTAGGAAGGAGTATCTGCGCTACCTTGTCAAGTGGAAGGACCGTCCCCTAGAGGACAGTTCTTGGCTCGACGAAGCACAGATTCAAAGGGCAGGTTATCCGGTGGAGGAACTCATGGAACGGAGCCATGAGAACTCTCTTTTACCCCGGCAGCCTGATGCAGGAGCATCTGGACGACAGGGTGGAGACTGAAACGGGACACATGAGGTTTCAGAAAAAGACTAAGGAGACTAAGCAAATTGACCAGGGACAGCAAGGCTGTCAATTACTTTTAAGTTAATTTTATTTTCTTTTGTCAGAGTCAGCTACAGGTATTTAGAATCTCTGTTAATTCATTTTAATTAGTTTATTTTACAGCGGTCAGTGATTATTGTAACCTGTAGAATTAGTTTATTTTACCTAAAGTCCACAGACACTTTTGTGGGACCAGTATTAGAATAGTTAGGAGTCAAGTACAAACAAAAACTGAATGATTTCGGTTATTGAACTGTTTTGTAAACGGTTGAGAACCGGTCACCAACCGAATCCTCGAAGGAAACAAAAGACGAAAAACAATCGGAACTAGGGGTTCAGTTCAGCAGCGAAGAAAATAAACAGAGAAAAGTATTGTCATTATTTTTTGGACAGAAAAGAACTTCATTCCTCTGAATATCAAATTTTCCTCTTCTAGAAATTATTATGTATGACAGAGTAAATTCATAATCCCATGTAAATCTTTACTTCTGAGTATTTAAACATTTTTTCTGTACTTTACTGTGATTAAATAACAGTATCGAACGACTGTAATCTATAGTCGAATGTATGTAAACAAAATTGCACAGGTAAGTAAATATGCAGGCAAACAAGTTTAAGGAATAGCTCCCAGTCACCGCGCATATAGCGACCACATACAAGCAACAAAGACAGCTAACGAATCATGGAATAAAACGCAGGCAAACTACAGCAAGTAACCAGACAAGGAACGAACGTATCAGTCCGGGTAAGGCACAGAACCAAAACAAGTATTTGAAACCAAATTCGAATATTAACAGTTGCATTTATATATATATTCATATCAGTCTGAATCAAATAAATTAAGTTACAGTCATCCATATGACTAGGGCCGAGACCCCTTTGCTCTTAAAACAAGCGTGACCACAAAACTTACAACGAGTCCATACATCATATTGAAGACCAGTAATAGACCTACAGAAAGCCGAGCCTACTACAACCTATCGCAAGCAGACAGTGCCGTGTAAGGCCAAAAAGAACAGAGGAAACCCTTTTTCTTTTTCAACCAGACCGATAATATATCTACCTACAGGCAAACGGAACAACAAGACAAACTACAAGCGGAAAAGACTCAGAACTACCCGGAAGTCGAGGCCACGATTATTGCAGACAACAACAGTGCCGCCACCTGCAACATACAACAGCACAAGCACGCGAGTTAGGGTTTTGGGAAGGGAACCCAGGAAACAAAACCGTGACCTGTTAAGTGCCGAGTCTCAACAGAACAAACAAACTCAAGAAATAGAGTAATGTATTTGTGAGCAAGGGTTGCAGACGAGAGATTATTTACCTGAAGAGGAGTGGATTCCTTGATATCGAGAGCACCCACCTGACCACGGAGGAGCCGAAGAGGTCAGTGAAAAATCCGATAAACGAAAACAAAATTATAGCATGGAGAGATAACTTACAGGTCGGAAGAGTTGAGCGCCGAGACCGAAATGTGACAGGTCTTCGAATGCATCGTTCTGGAGCAGAGTAAGGATGCCGAGGCGTGAAATAACCCGACAAACACCATGTATTCACCAACATACCAGTACGTTTAGCCAAGGAGTAATTCAACAGAGAAAGCCGAGATAAAAACCAGCAACGGAGACGCGGAACGAGAGCAAACTTACCACAGCAACCAAGTAACAGAGGTACCAGCGGAATTATGGTGGAAAACCACATCCTCCGACCAGAAAATCACCAAAGACGAACACACACAGACAATATTTCCAAACACAGAGCCGAACCAGAAAAAATCAGTTGCAGAGCGTCGAAGTTCCCAGCGCAAATGACCAAAGCGCGAAAAGGCAACAACAATAAACCATAACGGAGAATTAGGGTTACCCCAGATCGAGGCGGACAGGTGCCGGACGGAGGATAGGCCAAGTACGAGGGGTAGGTCGACTGAGTACAAAACATTAATGAGCAGGTCAATCATATCCGATTGGCAATAACACCCAAATCAGTTCACCAAATCCGAAAGGTACCAGGCGCAGCGGAGTCAAGGCAGGGCCACGTGGACGGGCCACATCAGATGTCAACTATAGTAATATTTATTATGCTTATGGAACTAGTTACTCTACAAGTTGAAAACCTTCCTTAAGTAAAGACTTATGGGGACAGAGGGGCGGAGTGGGGCGGATTACATCTAGCTGAATAATGTTTGGATGCTTTTGTGCATCGTCAAACCAACACATTCCAATTCTAAATGATAAAAATAGGGTGGATTACATCTAGCTGAATAATGTTTGGATGTTTTTGTGCAACGTAAAACCAACATATTCCAATTCTAAGTGATGAAAATACTTAGCACGTCTTTGTAATACAACTATAAATACATTGTGTCTGATTTTTCATAACCAAGGGTTTATGACAATATTAGATACATCCAATTTTCTAATGTTTAGTTATGATTCAATCCATATTTCTATTAAATGTTTAGTTACGATTCAATCCATATTTCTATTCAATAAGCTTCAACTCTTCATTAGAAACAATATTATACAATAACTGGTCTTCCCCACTAATTGTATTAATAATTACCTTTATATAGCTTTGGAAAGTGAGTAGAAAAACTACCCTTTATTTTTAAAATTATATTTTAAATTTTCGAAGTTAACGATCCCTTCTCTTATTTCAACCTTTTTTGATGATTTCAAAATTCCATCTTCTGAAATAAGACATTGCAAAATAATAACGATAAATGTATTATTACCAATTATATCTTAAAAATTTACTTCTAAACACACTAATGAAAGTGGAGACACCAACATACACCAACAATACCTAAATTCAATACTATACTCATTTATTTGACATTTTGGAAGCTTTCTCAATACTAAGAAGAGTTAAGACACCGACCATAAGCAAGATCCATAACAAATTCATTAGGGAAATTGATATCCATGAGGCTTTTGGATGATTTATGTTTAATTCATAATCATGATTTGAGTGTGAGGAATGAGGTTTCACAATTAAGGAAAATGTATTTTTAATGGAGATTGAGCGAACACACATCGAGAAAAACATGCATGCATTTTAGTAAAAGAAGATGTCAATGTATTCTGGTGAAAAAAAAGAACATATATGCATTTTAGGAAATTAAATATCCATACTCCGTCTTTTAACCTAGCAAATAGGTTAGTTGTAGTTGAGATGTAACATTTATTGACTTTCGAAACTCCATCCATTAACCTAGCAAAGAGGTTAGTTGCGTTGTTATATTTATTCAAGTTAGAGTTGTAATATTTAATAACTTTCAAAATAAACAAGGTTTTCCGTTATAATAAACATGAAATTCAAATTTATATATAAAAATACTATCAAATATATAATTTTTTAAGTTTTAAATATTTGAAAAAATAATGAAATATTTTAATATAAATATATAAGTTTTGTTTTAAGGTAAGGAGATAAGTTTTACAACTTTTTACGGTTATATGTCCTAGTGGCATGTAAAATTAAATGTTAAATTAATAATGATAAAAAAAAACATAAGATTTATTTAATTTTAAAATAATTAGCATTTGCACTAGATGTTGCAAAAGAAATGCCATAAGGCATAAATTGAGGAACAATCGTGGCATGGGAATGGATGAATCTAAATAAAACGCAGAGATGTAGCAGAAATGCAATTCTAAAGTTGTATAAACTAAAGTATATTTAGGGTGACTAAGACTATATTTTTTTATTAATTAGTGAATTAATATTGCATATAAATCTCAGGCCATATTCGTAGTGCAAGCATAAAGTCAAATACTGCCAGAAGATGGAACTTGTCATTACAGGTTGTTTTGGAACTGCAAAATATGAAAAATCCATCACACCGCATTAGCAGGAATTCACATATCCATTCCAAGTTTTCATATATTAGAAATAAGCTAGCACATTGGATTCCAACCGAAATATGCATAATGATCAATAGCCACTGTAGAAACAACTTGCCTATAAGCTACAAAGGTAAAATAATTCAATCCAGAGCAACACAATAATCAACAGAGTAATCATATTCATGACTACATAGCAGACTTGAACTTCCAACTGACCTATATGTGGTTAGAAAGAGACTAGCCAGCTAGCCATTCTTTCATCTAATGAACTTCATTTTTTTGCCTTAGCATATTCTTCCATCATAGCAGCGAATAATAACTGGAAGGAATCAATTCAAATAAAAATATGAGATTTGAAAATATTAATTTTGTACTTAATTTAATTGATGTAAATAATAATAACCATTTCTTGAAGAGCAGGGTTCCAAAAAGATCCCTGAATTCAATGGGTGTGGGGATGCCAAAGGTCTATTAGGAGGTGTTTTTGTTTTTTTTTTTAATTATTAAATCTAGAACCGGTACATATTTCTTAAATGGAAAAAAACTTCATTTATTGAGTTATTCTTGCTTCCGTGACTGACTGTGGCCAACCACTGCCCATATCACCATCCCCACAAGCTTTGATGGTACTAGAACGTCCTGAATGTGTTGGTGTTAGATAGCCAACCCATTTTCCATTTCCCTTGGGGGCATGATCCACTTTTAAAAGGAGAAATAAAAAATTGTTCCAATTAAATGGTGCAACCCACAGGATGTTTCAAGAACAAAATTGAGAAACCCTGAGGATGCTTCCAATCTAAACTGGTATCCCATTCAAATATTGTATCCAATAAATTCTTATAATTGAGAGCTTGGCCTATAAACACTCACCGATATGTGTGTTTTCCATTTTCTGGTTGTACAATTATAATTAGCAATGGCTCCTGATATCTCCTGTGCCCGTGTTGTTGCAGAATCCATAGAATCAGAGTCTAAGGAGCCTTGTTTTAGCTTATCAGATGGAAAGTTGTGTTTGCTTTGAGCTTCAATCCTTACTGAAGTTCCTGATAATGTTTTTCTGACTAGTTTTTCATCAATCATATGTAAAAATTGTGATACAATTACTTCATTTCCTTCGGTTGCAGTTAATGCTCATAAGGGCTCCTTTTTTAGTAAATTTTTCCCAATTTAGATTATGGAGGGTGAATAATTGGGTTTGAGAGGAAAACACACCTCTGAGCTCACCAAATTTAGCTGAAAAGATATTGCCAATTTTACATCTTGGTTAGGCCTTTGAACTTGGGGAGTTGTCTCATGAACTCAAATTTACAAATTGTTTATTGCACAATGTATAGGACACAAAGATATTTCAAATGAGTTGTTCGACAACACATTTTGTGTTATAATTGAGAAGTTTCGTGATGTGTAAATTTGAAATTGCCTCAGAAGCCTTGAATTGAATTTTGTAAGCTGCATTGATTTTATACACTTCAAAAACATCTAGGAAACCTCTTATGGAATTCCCAAACTCATTTTAGTCCTATTTGAGGCCTATTTCTGTTCAGGCTGAGTATTGTTGAGGACGCCACATGCTAATAGAGACTAAGTTATATTATGTTAGAGGTCCAGTTCTAGTATGATTTTGTAGGTAGTCAAGGCCTCTTAAAGGCTATTTTCAACTCTGCTTTTTTGGAGGAAAGGCCTAGACCAAAGGCCAAATTTGTGTTACTCTTGCTAGATTTGAAGGAGACTAAGCTAGTGAACAACAAGACTATGAGGGTCATATCATATGTGAATATCTTTGTTATGGACCAACATTATAAAGAGTACCAAAGGCTAACCAGACCTAAGCTCTATCAAAGGACAAATCATAGTAGGGAAGGAGTTGTATTGAGGGAATGATATACCCAAAAGTCATCATATACTCTTATCAAGTTGGGTTAGAAATTTTTAACAGTCAAGATTAGTGAAAAATATTAAAAAATACCACAAGGTGAGTAGATTTTATTTCTATACATGAATAAAGGAGAAGTGGGTTAGAAGAACTCATTTCTATATATGAACAAAGGAGAAGTGGAATGTAACCTCACAACTTAGAAATTATGTAAATGTTGTTTGACCAATATGCAATTGAGTGCAACAATATTGTGGATATTGGAATGAATAACCAGTTAAAAAAAGATCAATGTTGCAATGCATCTTGATTGTGGCAAGCCATCAAAAGAACAAGTGGTTGTGATCAAGTTTAAAGGAGAGAAACTAAAAGTAGCAGAATTCATAATTTATTAAGCAAATCTAAAAGTAGAAGAATTCAGAATTTATTAGATTTTTAGAATCAATCAATTATTAAGAAACTATTTAAATATAAAATTCAAACAAATATCACGAAATTATTTGGAACATACATTCAAATTGGTCTATAACAAGCACTAGTCCAAATGAAAACTCCACTACCAAATAAATCCTCTTATTTAGTGATTACAAAGCTCCCTGTTTCAGATTGATAATGGGTACTCTCTCCCGAACAACATTTAGAGAAAGAAATGAAGCTTCAATTTTAAATATATTTATGATACATAAAATAAACATTGAAAACTATTATATTAGAATTTTTTATAATCAACCATTACGATTCCTTATATTGATCCAGGCGAATGTTGGTGGGCACCCACCTATCCCATTTGGACCCTCGTAACTATCTCTTTTAGTTTTTCAATTTCTGTAATTGTAGCCCAATTTATTTTTAGCAAATTGTTTTGGGTCCTGAACTTTTGGAGCCGTTTTGAGGGCCTAAACGACGTTTTTTGGGAAGTTTGGGGGCAACATGGGACCATGGACCCTTGTTTCCCTTCCGAAAGTTGTAGTGCTTGGATATATCTTTCTAATGAGCTATTGTATGCGTCAAACGGAGATCGGGTGCCAAAGTTACGACCTCAGGAAATTGATGTACCAATTTACCCAAACGGGGCCCACAATTTAGCGTTTCATCTTCTAGGGTTAGGTTTTTGGATGTGAAGGGTTTTCCATTGTTTCTCAACAGAAAATAGGCCTTCGAGCCTCAAGTAACACAGTTCAGAGGCATGTAGCCTCCACATCTCTTCTCAGAGATAAGCTACCATCGCCCTTGCTAGTTTATTTCCATTACTATTTGTAAGCATATTCTAGTATTGTACATTAATGAAATGAAGTGTTATTTCAGCTGCATATCTGTGTTTATCGTTATCTCTGTAATTTGTTGCATTCTTGTTTAAATCTGGATCAGTGGTATTAGAGCGGTTTGATTTTTCTCTGTTTTTCTTTGTATCTCCCCAACGAGGTCGTGATATAAGGACTTAGTGCTTGAACTGGTTGAATCTTTGCAAGACCAGCTTCACAAATCCTGACGGCCTCCTATGGCGAATGTGAAGAAATATGAGGGGGCAGAAGATCCTATCAAAATCTTGCTCGAAGAAGCCCTCAAGTAGCAAAAGATTGCGATGATGGATAACTTTGCGCAGATCCTTTAGTGGCTACCCAGAGGCGACACATCAACGTCCAATGGCTACTCTAGAAATGCCACATCGTTTAAGGTACAAGTTAATTTCAAAATCCTAGTATTTGAGGGTCAAATAGACGCGGATGCTGTAGATAAATGGTTAAATCTGCTAGAAGGGTATTTTTCTATTCATGAATTTTCAAGTTGGGAAAATATTGTTTTCGCTCTTCTCAAAGCAGCCCCCATGTCAAGGACTGGTGCGAAACCTACTGTGAGGAGAAAAATGAAATCACAGGCTCACTATTTTCAGTTGCACCCACTTAGGATTCATTCTGGGATGCCGTAAAGGAGCAGTACTACCCTGTCAAAAGCTACGAGGACAAATACATAAAGCGGACCACACTACAATAGGGTAGGGAACAAGGTGTGTCAGAGTTCACAAACATTTTTCATACCCTTCGCACACAGTTGGGTATCAAGGATTGTGAGCTGCATCTGGTACTCAAATACCGTGGTTGCCTACACAAAGACATCCAGGAGGAGATGGAGTTCTTGAACATCTCCTCGCTCGGAATGGCGTACCGATACACTGTCAAAATCGAGCAAAAGTTCAAACAGAAGAAGCGAGACTTTGGATTTGCAAATCCGAAGTCCAAAGGACAAAGCCAAGACGGGGTGACCCAAGACAACCTGTCAAAATCACAAGAAAAGAACAACACCATGAAGCCGAAGAAGGACATAGGAAAGTGGTGTGAGTTCCATAAGAGTCACACACATAACACAAGTGAATGTCAGACCAGGCAGTCATTGGTGGCCAAGTTGAAGGCTTTTTAATCAGATGCATGTTCCGACCCTGAGCTAGAACCTAACAAGGGGAATGGCAAATGGAAGTAGATCATTGATGCAGATCCCAACGCCACTGTTGCCACCGCCAAGATATAGAAAAATGAGCCCGAAGAGCCAGAGGAGGGGGAATGTCTTTTCCATTCACAGATGTGGGTGAAGGGTTCACCACTGCAGTTCATTGTTGACACTGTTAGCCAAAAGAACCTCATTTCAGCAGAGGTCATGAAGCGGTTGGGCCTATTGACTACACCACACCCGCAACCATATACTATCAGGTTGCTTCATGAAGGATGAGATCTCAAAGTTCGCCAGCAGTTCCACCTTCCCTACAGCATTAAGCCCTTCACAAATGAGGTATTGTGTGATGTTACACCTCTGGATGTTTGTGATCTGCTATTAGGCCAACCATACTTGTGGAGGAAACATGTTGTGTATGAGTCAAGGCCTCGTGCTATCATTATTTCTTTGAATAATTCATTATACAGGATAGCGGAGGCAGCCCCACCTACCACCACCTCTTTGATCACTGCTAAGAAAGGCAACAAGCTCATCTCGCAGACTAGGAAATTCACTTTCTGTCTAATTCGCTCCCAAAGTAAGGGGAAGATCGTCGCTACGTCCGTGACCCTTGCGAAGGGTTCCTCCACGCAGCAACAACAGCGAAGGGATACGGTCATGACAAAACACAGGAACAACTTCTCCTCACCCACAGGGGTACCACACAAGTTTCAAGTGGGCAACAAAGTCTGGTTGCATCAACAGAAAGAATGCCTTACAAGAACCTATTAGAAGCTTAGACCACTCTGACATGGTCCTTACAACAGTACCAAGGTTGTGGGTAACAATGCTTTGAAGCACATCATTCCTCCATTCCTTCACTTGCACCAATTATTCAATGTGGACTGTCGTTGACCATGCTTCCCACCATTTCTGGACACATCAAAGATTGTAGGACAAGTTCAGCAGATGGAGGAACTCAATGCAATGGGGACCATTGCTTCCTAAGGGGGGAGGAATGATCCAGGTGGATGTTGGTGGCCACCCACCTATCCCATTTGGACACCCACAACTATCTCTATCAGTTTTTCAGTTTCCATAATTATAGCCCAATTTACTATTTTTAGCAGTTTTTTTGGGTCCTAAACTTCTGGAGCCATTTTGAGGGCCTAAACGACATTTTTTGGGAAATCTGGGGGCAACATGGGTCCATGGACCCATGTTTCCCTTCCCAAAGTTGTAGTGCTAGGCTGGATCTTTCTAACGAGCTATTGTATGCGTCAAAGGTAGATTGGGTGCCAAAGTTATGATCTCGGGAAATTGATGTACCAATTTATCCAAACGGGGCCCACACTTTGGAGTTTCATCTTATAGGGTTAGGTTTTGGTTTGAGAAGGGTTTTCCATTGTTTCTCAATAATAAATAAGCCTTCGAGCCTCATTGTAACACAACTCAAAGGCATGTAGCCGCCACATCTCTTCTGAAAGATAAGCTACCATCGCACTAGCTGGTTTATTTCCATTACTGTTTGTAAGCATATTCCAGTATTTTACATTAATGAAATGAAGTATTATTTTCACTGTATATCTGTGTTTATGGTCATCTTTGTAATTTGTTGTGTTCCTGTTTAAATCCAGATCATATATTTCAAATCCCAATGTATGTATTTCAATATACTCGAAATTTTATCGATGAGAGAACTATAGCCAATTATCATTTTTTATATATGAATAGGTTTAAGCTAGTTTGTGCTTACTAATAAGATCTTGAAATCACATAACAAATACTCGTATGTCTAAATCACATTTGGAAATTTGATTATTTCGCATTACTTCATCTGAATTAGAAATAAATTGAATGGATGAAATAAAATAGCAATTTGTATGCAGTGTGCACAAAAGAACACAAAATTGTATGGATATTCTCAGTTTAGGGTCACAAATGAGAAAAATGATAAATTTGTATGCAAATAACAACAATTTGTATGTATATTCTCAGTTCTTGGTCACAATATGTTGCTTCTTAGTTGTGCATCACAATATGCTGCTAAGCTAAGATTCAATCCAAAAATGCGTTGAGTAATAATGGGATTAATAAAATCAACAACAACATTTACACACATAACAATTACCAGATTACTTAAATAGTTGAGGGGAGGATGAGATTTAGCCCATTTATGCATAGAACAACAACATACCTACCCTCATTGGATGGGGGTATTAACCTTTTTAGGGTTTCAACAAGCAAGCACAACCGATCTTTGAATTGTTTATTGCAAAAACCAAAAATAATGGGATATGCAAGTGTTCGGCACTTCAAGGCTGCAGGAACATTTCCTAGAGGGGCCTGGGTTATATTTTCAAATTCTAGGGTCATTTCCAATCAGATCCGATCCAGGGTTCTACAATTCCATGTTCTCTACCAAAAGGCTCCAGTAATGCTCACATATATTCACATATATATAATCAGATTATGTTAGGAACTTCCATTATCTGATGGATAATATGAATGACACATAATTGAATCACAAGACAAGCGAAATATTCGCTCCTCAAAACTTTACATGTTAGTATGGCAATGGAATGTGATTTGTTACAAAAACAAAAAACTTGATATACACTTCTTTAGGAAACAACTAGTGTTTAGTTTATGGCTCCTCCCAAATTTTCATCTCCAAAACAAGTTCAAATTCTCAACCATGCTCTAATGTTTATTATCTGTTGCACATACAAGACAATTTTCACCTTATTTATGTCTTCTCTCTTTTCACAAAATGTGGTGTGGTTTTCTTCCCAAACACTACAAAGAAAGACTCGCTTAAAACGATTTTATATAAAAATGCCTTGTGCCTTTTAGGAGTGAAAAAATAGTAGTGAATCCTAAAAAATGAATTGCATCTATTTACCCTGAATCAATAGGGCATGTGGAACTAAAATACCAAGAATTATCATGCCAAATAAATGAATGATTAAATTAGTCACATTGATATCCTCTTCTCAGCACACTAATATTTCCAATTTGGGTGGACACATCCACTATCAACTCCACAGTATCATTCATATTTGGACTGCAATATAAAATGCAAATGGGATTTGTGGCTAATGTTGGGTTTGGCTAGTAGATTTTCTCATTGTCATTTATAGGAAAACCAATGTCAAAGTGCTCATTTTTTCAGCAATCATCTCTAACAAAATGTGAAGTAACCGCTATACTAGGAAAGATGAGCTTTCATACAAATGTAATGCGGTAGCATTGGTCCTGTGAGTGCGTGTATCTATTTTGTACAAAGTCCTTGGAGTGTCCATCCTCTATGGATTCTCCTAATAGTTATGGTCTTCAATTGTATCTCCCACCTAAAACCAAAACCAATACACAGTAAAACCCATGATAAGGATGCCCATTTTTAAGGCATTCCTTAAGTGCATTTGGTGTCTAGAGGCCACATTCAGTGTTTAAAATTAGGTTCGTGTGTGAGGATATCAGTAACATCAATTACTTATATTAAAAACCATATAGCATAAAAGGAATTCCCACAAAGACAATTTTGATTCAAGTGAAGTGACGCTCTAACTGAGCACCAAACTTCTTTTGAACATATTTTGACATCCACTAAAATGAGTTTCGAAATTCCAAAAGGAATTTCCTAGATGTTTTTGAAGTGTATAAACTCAATGAAACTAACATAATTCAATTCAAGGCTCATAGGTACAGAAATGCACATTAAAAAAAATTCCTAGGAAATTTTAACTTTCCACATTACGAAACTTGTCAATTCAAACACAAAATGTGTTGTCCAACCACTCATTTTAAATATCTTTGTGTCCTCTACATTGCGCAACAGACAATTTGTAAATCTGAGTTCATGAGACAACTCCCCAAGGTCAAATTCCTAACCAAGTTGTAAAACTAGCAATATCTTTTCAATTAAATTTGGTGAGCTCAGAGGTGTGTTTGCCTCTCAAACGCAATTATTCACCCTCTAGAATATGAATTGGGCAAATTTACTAAAAATAGATTGACAAAGCATAAAAAAAGGTTATTTTTTCGCTAATTGGAAATCAATTCATTCATTATAGGTAAAATTGCAATGTCTAAGGCATATGTTTGCAGTTTCAATGTTATACTCTTTCAGTAAACCATTGAATGTCATCCAGCATGATTTCCCTCCATCAGTAAACCATTGAATGTCATTCAACATGCTTTACCTCTTTGGAAAAAATAGATTGAGAAAGCATAAAAAGGGTTAGTTTTTTCTAATTGGAATTCAATTCATTCAGTACAGGTAAAATTGCAGTGTCTAACGCATATGTTTGAAGTTTCAATGTTATACTCTTTTGGTAAACCATTGAATGTCAGCGAGCATGATTTATCTCCATCAATAAACCATGGAATGGCATTCAACATCGTTTATTTCCCTAGCTTTTTTATCTTTTCTATTATTATGTGTAAATGTCAATCTTAAATAATAACAACCTTCAAAATTGTGTCAATATTGATTACAATCCATAGGTCCATTTAGAGTGCATGGCAAAAAAATAATAGAACAGAGTAATTCAAGGCTGATCTGATGATGCAAAAAATAAGGCTTATGTTTGGACAAAACGACTATCAAACTAACATACTACCAACTCAAAGTTCCAAGAATTTTGTTCAAGAAAGTATTGTTATTAGATTTTGTATTTGTCCATCTGCGAGAGACGAATCTCCTATCCACTTTATCATATTGCTACTGCTGGACAATTTTTCTGAACATTGATCCTCCAGAAACATAATAGATTTATGTAGAGCATCTTTGTAGTCAAATTCACCCAACACAAAATGATGATTGACAAACATCACAATAGCAAGAATTATACACATAAACCCTTTCAACAATAATATTGTAACCCATTTCTACTCCAATTGATCAATAAATGGCTAGAAAAATAAAAAGCTGCAAAAGTTGATGCATATATATACTTGTGTTTCATGCAACAAACGTGTAATGACGAAAGCATAGAAAAGAGTTATTTTTTTCTAATTGGAATTCAATTCATTCATTACAGGTAAAATTGCACTATCTAAGGCATATGCCAAAGACAAACAAATCTCCCAACCCAACTATTTTATTTATGATGTTAGGGGGCTTCAACAGTGGAAGCGACAATGGCACTGGGTTAGAAATGTGTCTTCCTGAGCTGGGATTGGGAACTTCAAACCGACCCTCGCTTTTCTCTCCCTTTAACTCATCTTCCCACTGAAACATAAATCTTTTATTTGCCTCTGTATACCCTCTTTCTCTCCACAACATTATTTCACATATTTTAGAACCAATACAAATTTCAGGAATCTCCCTAAGAATGTCCTCGCAATAAAAAATCCCTGATATTAAACCCTTCCAAAATTTAACAGAAACCCCTAGCTAATCTCTACCATCAATATTCCATCTTTCCAACTATTATGAAACCCATTTATTAATACCAATTTGTATCATCTACCTTCATTTTGCAACGCAAGATCGTTGCAAGCCATGTTATTCTACCTTCAGGTTTGCAACCCTTCCAAAAGTTAATAGAAACTCCCCAGCTAATCTCTTTCATCAGTATTCCATCTTCCCAACTATTTTGAAACCCCATTTATTAATACCAATTTGTGCTTTCTACCTTCATTTTGAAACTAAATTCTTCAATGCAAGCCCGTTGCAAGGGATAGTTGTCTACGTTCACTCTGGAATGCAAGCCCATTGCAAGACACAATGGTATCACTCTGCAATGCAAGAAAGTTGTAAGCCAACCCCCAGTTAATCTCTTCCATCAATATGCCATCTTCCCAACTATTCTGAAACCCCATTTATTAATACCGATTTGTGTTGTCTACCTTCATTTTGCAACTAAATTCTACAACACAAGCCCATTGCAAGCCACGATGGTCTACCTTCACTCTGTAATGCAAGCCAGTTGCAAGCTATGGCAGTCTACCTTTCACTCTACAACACAAGCCAGTTGCAAGCCATGGCGTTGTACCTTTTACTCTGTAATGCAAGCCAATTACAAGCCATGGCGGTCTACCTTTCACTTTGCAACACAAGCCATGTCCATCTACCTTTAGGTTCACTCGTCAAAGAAAAATATGGAGTTTAGACTATTACTGTTTCAGTTATAGCCACCTTTTTTTATTAATTGTGCCAAACATTTAATCATCTAACATCAAATTAGATGGTTCATAATTTGACAAGTAAAATAAGAGGAGAGGTTATTTCATAGGGAACGCCTTAGGCTGTAATAAAAAATATGTTAAAAGAACATCACTAAATTTAATTAGCTGTATTTTAGTTTTATATTTAGTAAGAAAATAGAAATCATCTTTATTTTTAAAAAATCCATAACATGTTTATAAGATTCAAATAAATATATATAATATTGATTTATATTGGATATTTATCATATTTTAGAACATATAATAAGTATAATAAAAACGTAATAATTTAAATAATAAAGATATAATTATAATTATAATTATAATTATCTCTCTCTCTCTCTCTCTCTCTCTCTCTCTCTCTCCTCTCTCTCTCTCTCTATATAATATATATATATATATATAATATATATATATAATAATTATATGATCACTTTTTTGCCACCGAGCTTTGGACTGACCATGAATGGGTGTACTGTTAAGGCACTCCTTGCCATAGGTCCTTGGGTTCAAATCCCCCGTGGGTGCTTACCTACCCAAAAAAAAAACTATATGACTCATTTTATCATATGGATAAAAATAATGAATTTTATATTTTAATTATAATTTTAGAATTTCATATTTAAATTTAATTAATAAACATATAAAAAAATAATATTTACAATAACACATTTTTCAAAATTTATATATGATCCATGTTATGCACGTCACATAAAAATAAATAAATTATAAAATATTTTTAAGAAGGCTACAATTTAATTAAATTAAAAATACGAATGTTGTAGAATTATATATAAATATAAACACCATTATTACGAGCTATTATAACATTTTCAATATGTGTCTGGAATTTATATAAATAAAAAATAACATTATGGAATTTATATAAATATAAATAACATTATTAAGAGCTCTTATACATTCTTCAAAAGATCTTGGTTGAGTGGTTTGGTACACAATTTGCTAATCCATGTGGATGGATTAAATTCTTAGAAAATATGTTATAACATGCCTTTATAACATTTACGAAATCTTAAATTCTATACTCAAATATAAATTTATGTCTATAAATACTAGTACAAAGTTAATTTAAAATAAATTTATATTTGTTTTAGATATGAGAATAAAATTTATTAGATTAAAAAATCGTAACCAAATACCTTAATTTTATAACCATTAAAATCCTCTATTACCTAAATAGAATAAACTTTGAAAGTGTGAGACATATTAATTATTAAACCTAAATCAATGTAATATTCTTTTTCAATAAATTTGTTATATAATTTATTTTAATTTTAAATTTATATTTTATTTTTAATATTATTCTTTATATTTAATAAATTTTCATATTTCTATTTTATAAAAATATATTTTTTAAAATATATCTTATTAATTAAATTTATTAAAATTTATAATATTCTTTAATTTTTATTTGTATCTTTTATTATTATTGTTATTATTATTATAAGATAGGATTTTTACCAGATATGATTTATGTCGTTTGTTAAATACCTTTTAACAAAAATTGTTTTTATAAACTAAGAGCCATCAAAATTACTTATTAATATGTTCCATAGAGTTGCAAATAAAAAATAAAGTAGCATTTGAATTGTTATCGAACATACTTTATTTAGATATGTTTATTTAATTTTCTTCATGTATAATGGAATAATTTTATGAACCGAAATAATTTAGCGAATGGTTAAAATATGACGTAAGTGTAAGTTTGACCTATTTGACATGTATCAATCAAATAAATAAATTTGATTTTTTTTAATTTATAATATTATTTTTAAAATTAGCCTATAATTTCAAATGTATAAATAAAATTTTCTTTTATAATTAGATTTAAATAAACTTTTCTTTTATAATTAGATTCATAAATATTGCGTGCCCTGAAACTCAAACCGACAATTCCAATGTGAAACAAAATTTCTATCTTATTTAAAACAGAAAATTGATCCAAAGTTATCGACTGAAAACGGAAACTTAAAAACATAAAAAGTTATAGATTATACAATCAAAACATAAAACATTTAAGCAAACGCTTTTGAATGATAATAATGTTTGAATAAATAACTCATTCAAAATCACGTGGCTCATTACGGGCGCTTAACAAATTCTACAAAGTTAATCCAGAAGCAGCATTTTGAAACACGAAGACAACAACACGCTAATTGGGTACGCAAATAAGGCCGACACATTTGACCTTAAAATAATCTGTGTTAACTCTGGACGCGCACGAGTTCACGTAGACGACTCACCAACACATAATAATCCGTCGATCACTATAGAATAACAAAGGCTGACGATATCGCTGACAACACAGGTTGACAATGCCTTTGAATCATGCACTGCCCCCCACTGATTTGCCCCGCGGTATCGCATCCTGCATAAGCACTGCACCTAAAACTTCGTAAAATCCGGCCTCGCATTTACTGTTAACTACCGTCTATTAATAATTCACTTTTCACACAGATATTTCCCAAGTCTCCGTTCTGTGTCTGGAGGATGGATCTGCTCATAATTATAACGACCATTCTGCGTTGAATTTGTTTAGCTGTTGTATCGAGGCAGGGCCGGGCATGGGTTGCTTCAGAGGCCCCAGGGAGAGAGTCGAATCAGATATCGAAGAAGCTAATTTGAAATGCGCAGATTCATTCTCGTTTCCTGTTCACATAATCCCCATTAATATCCGTTCGACCAGCCTCAAGATCACCAGCAGAGGCATTGGGACTTCGCCGGATTCGAACCTTGGCAGAACCAAAGAACCACAAGGTTTCCTTCACCACTCGGCTTCCCTGCCTGCGAGAACGGAATCGGGGTCCCAGAGGCCGGATTTTGGGCCCTCCGGCCAGATTTGGCAGAGCAAGGGCGTGGCTTTTGGTGGGCCACCGTTGCCTCTTCCTCTACCAGCTGACTCAGAGAGTGGGAATCGATCCTTTGCCCTCACGCCAGCGCCCCGGCCATTTCAAGAAACGAAGCCTGGTTCTTGGAGACCGTACGCTTCGGAGCCGAGGCCATTGCCGCCCCCAAAAGACCAGCTCGCCACGTTCCGGGCTTTCTGCAGGGAAGAACTCGCTGGAGCCTGCCAGAACTTCTCGCGGGATTTGTTATGCAGAGAGGTAGTTGCCGGGCCTGTTTACAGATGCCGCTTGGGCAACATAACAGATGTTGACATTACTCGGATCACCTCCGAGCCTCCCAAGGTACGATTAAATTATTTCAATCGGAGCGTTGATTCGATTTTCAGGTTTTCG
This sequence comes from Pinus taeda, assembly GCA_000404065.3. Classification (NCBI taxonomy): domain Eukaryota; kingdom Viridiplantae; phylum Streptophyta; class Pinopsida; order Pinales; family Pinaceae; genus Pinus; species Pinus taeda. The sequence goes on from APFE031666554.1 coordinate 22,577, forward strand.
TCTGCTATTATTTTTGATGAATTATTTAATTTGGCTTGCTGAAGAGCGTAAGAAAATGGATCGTGGAGATGAAATCCGTGGCGCGGTTACGGCACCCTCATCTTTGCGATGTTCTGGGTTTCTACGTCTACATCCCGGTCCCGGATTCGAACCCGAGACCCTCGTCGGAGCAGCTGGTGGTTTACGCCGGGATGCAGAACGGTAGCCTGGACCAGCTGCTATACGGCAGGAATTCCGATAAGCCGCCGCTGGATTGGCCTTCCAGACTGAAGATCGCGTTCGGCGCAGCTCAGGGCCTGGCGTTTCTGCACGAAATTTCGCCTGTTCAGGTTCTCCTCTGTTTTTTTATCCCATAACTTTTTCATGGATTTCCAACACGATTCCAGTGAATTTGTTGGAAAGTTACTTTTCCCACACTATTTCAGTCTAGTCATCGGAAAATTCCTGGACACAAATTAATTCTTTGACAGTGAAATCTAACCGTTATACAATTTCGAGTCATTGACCATCATAATCACAGGAATACTGTTCTGTAATTTTTTATCAAATAATCTGTAAAGGAGAAAGTTTTACATATTAAATTAATTTGGATATTTTATTATAATCATCTAATTGTTATGTAATTTTTTATCAAGTTATAATGTTTTATTTTGTTATATAATTTTTCATTGTTAAATGTTTAAACCAAGAATCCCTACTTTATAATTTTAACACTTTTTTAAAATTTTAATTAAGATCTTCAAAAAATTTAACTTACATAATTATATAAAATTTAATTGGTAAGAAGTTTAAATATTTTCCAACTGTAAGTGGTTCATGGTATCTAGAGATTAAGTTTAATTATCGAGAATGTCCAGATAAATTTTTTTAATACTTTAAACATTTTATCAATCTAAAATCCACAAAACTAAATTTAAATTTATTTAACAAAATTATGAAAAAATTAATGTTTGTATTGAATTTTTCTGAATAAATAATAAAAAATATTGTTTTGAATAAATAATAGATATTATTCATTAATATTTATTTTTATAACTTTGAATTTATAAATTTAAATGACTGAAATTGGAATATAAAAATGGAAAGTTGAATTTAAACTTTTATTTACGAAACACAAATTTACCTACAGATTACTATTGATTTCAAAATTATTGATAAACAAATAAAAATTTCAACCTCCTTAAATCACTTAGTTTCTCAGCGTCATTTATCGTCGTCTTTTAATGTAAAGAAATTTAATATTTTTTTCAGTAACTTACTTTTACAAAGATCATTCATTGTTGCTTTGGAAATTTAATATTTTTTTTTTAACTTACTTTTACAAAGATCATTTATGGTTTCTTAAAATTTAATACTAAAAATAAAATAATCTCAATTTTCTCCACGGCAAATTTTTCAATCATGATTTGTTATTTGTTTTTAATAATTTTACTAGTCAATTGATATAATAAAATATTTTTTAAATGTGTATTTTTAGACTCGATTTTCACGCTTCAAAATTTATGTTTTGGAAAATCTGTATACTTCCCTCCATATAAGTGAGTGAAATGTTGACCCAAAAAAATAAAAAATTACATTTTCTTTACTAATTTTTCCCAAACAAAATCTCTAATATTAAAATTTATTAAATGTTTTTTTAATATAATTAAATCAATTTTTTCAAAATTTTATTTTTATATAATTATTTATTTTTTATTATTATAATATTTTTTAAAAACAATTAATCATGGTGGTGGGTGGTTAGCATCTACTGAGGCCAAATTGATCTATTGGACCTATAATTTTCTTAGTTCTTAATATTAAAATTTATTAATTTTTTTTTAATATAATTAAATCAATTTTTTCAAAATTTTATTTTTATATAATTTATTATTATTATTATTATTATATTTTTTTAAAACAATTAATCATGGTGGTGGCGGTTAGCACTGAGACCAAATTGGTCTATTGGACCTATAATTTTCTTAGTTCTTAATTGTCTAGCTTCTCGTCTTTTTTGGTGAGATTGGTGTTGTAGCGTTTTCTTTTTTTCTCTACGGACTTCTAACTTCGTTTATCTTGCATCTCCTTCATCTCTTCTAGTTCTTGGGACATTGGTCCCTTAGCTTCGCGATTTGTTGTGTTCATCCTTTGTTTTTCTTCGCGAAATTGGTGCTGTAGCTTTTTCTTTTTTCTCTACGGTCTTCCAACTTCCTTTATCTTGCATCTCCTTTATCTCTTGTGGTTCTTGGGACATTGGTGCCTTAGCTTCGTGATTTGTTGTGTTCATCCTTTCGAAGATAGTCAGAGAAGAAGTTTGGTCTGCGAGATCCCCTTTGCTATTAAATGAAGATTTATTTTGTGCGGTATTGGAATCCTCATAACTGTTGATGCTTGAAGGGTTGTTGAGTTCACTTTTTTGCTGTTGGGCGGGGCTTTCCCCCTACTTGTCTTGAGAGTTGGTTCTTTCTTGCTCAATTTCTTGTGATTTAGAGTTTTCCTAGAGAGTATTCTTCCTTGATGACAGTGTAATGTTCTTTTTGTGTTTCTTTCCACCATATAGATCTGTGGTGATTCTTTCTAGCAAAATTTTTCTGAGAGGCTTTTGGGCAATTTTTGGCTAGATGGCCTGTCTCAAAACAGGATCATGAAGATGACACTTTCATAATCGAGTTTTTGGTTCCACGCATAGTCTTTACTTGTTAGGTTTATTTCTACTGGAAATTCGGCATTGAATTCCATTTTCACATAGATGCGTGCATAGGTGGTTCTAGCATATTCCTCTGTTTCTGGACACCTGCAGTAAAATTTCTCAATTGCATTTCCAATGGCTTTTAGCGAGGGGAAATTCCAGAGATGCAAGGGTAGGTTTGGCAATCTCACCCAAATTGGTGTTGAGGTTATCCCTGTTGTTGAGGGATCGAATGATGGGTTTCATGGCTTCATGAATAGTATTGAATTTTCCCAAACCAAGGGCCCGAATCTAGAATGCATTGTCTGCTTTCACGGCTTTCAAAATCTACTAAAAAGCAACCCCTAGCACATTTCATCTGAAATGAAAGACTTCCATACCTCCGAGATCCAACTGTGGAGAGTTGTCAGCAACAGCCAAAAAAACCATTAAACCCACAGATTAGGGAACTCATGAAATGAGTAGGAGCTTGCCCTCTAGAGGTGGACGGAACTTAGCCAACAACTATCTTCAGGAAGCTATCTAGATCAAGGTCGATCCGAACTCAGCGAACACCAATCTTTGCCAAGCAAAGAGCCATTTGGGTCCACGGCTTATTCAACTTTAATGCATCAATTTTTTTTAATTTATCTTTAAATAAGTTAGATTTCTCTCATACCTCTACGATAAACCAAAACCCATAACTTAAAAGCATAATAGTTGGTAGCTACATTTGTGTATAGTTTTATTTTCTTTAATTTAAATAAAAGGTTAATGATTTGGATTGTTTTGATTTTTCCAACAAAATTATTAATGTTTGAATTATAAAATTTATACAGAAAGTTTTGAAATTTACATAACTTAATTGTTATAAATATTTATATTTAAAAATACATTTTAAATAGCAGAAATAATATTTTTTTAATAATTTTTCTATCCTAACAAAACAATTAAACTACTGCTTTAAAATTTACCAGACTTTCAAAAATCCAAATTTTATAAGCAAAATTCCAATCACAAAATAAAACCCAGACTTTTAATCTAATTACAACCGGATTTAAAATTACCCAAAAGAACCAACAGATCTAGAGTTACCCAAGAACCAAACATTTGAATGATGTTGATGCCACTTTTGCTATGCGAACTCACCTCATGGATTGGTGTGCCGAACTCACGTGATGGTTTTCGTATGGCAGGTTGCGTACAGATATTTTGAGACCATGAATATTCAGGTGGATAAAGATTTCAATGCCAGGCTTTCGGATTACTGTTTTGCGCGAAAGCCCATTACAAATATCTATGTTTTGCGATGGGTAAGCAGATTCAAATCTATTCCGTTAAAATTTTTGAATGGAGGTTTACAATTTTTCAACGTAGGTTAATGGAGGTTTACAATTTTTAAATGTAGGTTTTTGTGAGTAGAGTTATTTAAAGTGTTTTAGATTGATTATATATATTTTTTAAATTGCCCAAAATCTTCCAAACAATTAAATTAAATGTTCAGTTTTTATCAAATTTCGCGACAATGTAATAATGTTGTTCTTTGTGCAGGCGGAAGCCTACTCGGCCCCTGAGACGCTGAGAGACGGTCATGTTTTCCCGAAGAGCAACGTGTGGAGTTTTGGAGTGGTGTTGCTAGAGCTATTAACGGGCAGAAAAAACATGGACGCCCTCTTTCCGGAAGAAGAACAGGATCTGGTGGCATTCAGCCGCTCATATCTGATCGATGACACGAAGCTGTATCTGATAATGGACCCCGAACTGAAGGGCTTCTACCCTACGAGACTCGCCAAGAGGGTCGCCAATCTAGCCCTTGAATGCTTCCAACAAGATGTGGTGCAGCGCCCCACCATGCGTGAAGTGGTTAATGCACTTCGATCTGTGTATAACAGTAGTACCATCACCACCACTAGTGTGAGATCGTTGCCCGCCATGAAAGGGGAAGAGAGAGCTCTCCAGCGCTGTGGCTCTGCCGAGGAAAAGGGTAGTCCGTTGTTTGTTTGCAAACAACGGTTGAGATCGTGTGTATCTTCCCCTGTGAGGTGCGGTGATCGAATTGCAGAAAAACACCAGCAACGGTTTCCGTGACATCGAACTCAGTTGTTGATTCACAAATTATGTTTTTGTAAACATTTTTTTTCCATTAAAGAAATCACGCGTGGAACCGCTCTCAAGCTTTACATAATACTAGAGCTTTACATAATCCTACCTGAATTTGCAAACTGTAATGAGAATTTGAAGTCCTTCCCACTTACTTTGCTAATTGAGATGTCAATTCCTAGTGTCTAATCTAAAACAACAACAAAGTTGGGATGCTTTCGTATTTTCTTGTCCGGTTTCTGCATGGTGAACGAAGAACCATTTGTGCCATCTGAAATTTGTTCTCATCGATAATTTAATGCTGTTCATGTAGGGCTCAGTTTTCCAGGTAAGCTTGGGAAAAGCTGTTCTCACAGTTCCTATATTATGAAAGTGACAGAGCACAGTGATATAACGTGCTTTAACTTGATGACAAGGAGCATATGGGTAGTTGTGCCTTTAGAACTTACTTTTGGCGCGCTGAAGTTTCAGCTGGAATTATGATTCATTAATTCAGTTGAAAGTTCAAAGGATGACTTTATAAGTAAAATTCAGTTGAAAGGATCATTTGATCATTATGTTTTTTTTGTTTTGTTGGGATGATTAAGTAGTTGGCGCAATGACAGGTTTTTTTTAATTTGGTTTTAAATTTTACAAAGGTATATTTTTTGGCTCTTTAAGTAGTAGTATTTTCTATTTTCATAAAATCTTTGTTCTCGTTAAGTCATGAATTTATGATATATCTGGTTTATGGGCTGAATTTATGATATATCTGGTTTATGAGCTGTTAGATATCACTTCAGTTGGTGGAAGTTTCTGTCTCTTGTTGCTGCAGCGATACTTTTGACCATCACTTGTTTGCAAGCTTATTGCTCCGTCTATAATGGCAGTAACTGTATTAAGCAGTAGTTGTACGTACCATAATCTTGCCCGCTATTAATGGTCAACTGCACAGCAGCGAAATGGATCGCCGTTTCAATTTTTTCTATTTGTCTGAACTTGTGCGATTGTGGATTCACCCTGCACGGGTGGGGTCAAATTCTGTTCATTTGATCGTATTAATAGTAACTTTTTTATCATTTGCCATAGGAGTAATGACTTTATTTATTGTCTCTTAGGTGTTCGATTTCATAAAGTAGGAGGAATAATTCAAAATGATAGTGACGAGAGATGTATAATTCATTGTTTCCCCTCTTTATCTTCAAGTTCGAACGTATTACATTTAAAAGTTATAAAGTATTAAGTAATTACAAGAATAAGAATAATAAATTTAAAAACATATAAAAAATATTGCCATCTCTAGGCAGATATTTTTAAGACATCTTAGGTCCTCAATGCTTCAAATAGGAGACGTATTCAATATGAGAGATGTAATAAATCTTTCTTCCTGAAAAGTAATAAAATATTTCAAAATAAAAAAAATAATTAATTATTAAATGTTTTCTTATTTTTAATATTTTAGAAAAAAAAATTAAATTAAAAAAATTATTATTAAATATTAATTTAAATTAAGAGTATATAAAATATCAAATATATTTATTAAATTATTTATAAGATTTTTATGTCATAAATACTTATAAAAAAATATAATTTCAGTTATAAAGAAAGTTAATATTATAGGTTATACTTTAGCTTAAATTTATTTTTTTAAAATATATAATATGGTTAGATATGAGTTAAAACCATTTTAATTTTTAAATAATAATAAGATATTAAGTAAATATATAGTTTATTTTTGTTATGTATTAATTTAAAGATATTTTGTTTACTTGTGTAAAAGATTTCATATTATAAAAATATATTTAAATATATTTATAATTTATATAAAAGTATAAATTTAATAAGAGAATCAATATTATGGGGTCTATTTTCACCAATTTATTTTGTTAATATTATGGGGTCTATTTTCACCAATTTATTTTGTTAAAGTAATTAAATTACTTTATTGATAAGTTGAGTCATTTCAAATTTTTTAATCATATTAAGATATTAGATAGCATTATATTGTTCATTATTTAGTTAAAGTGTACAATCTCACATATGCATTGAATTTTCATGTTATAAGAAATCTTGTCAAACATATCTCTCATACATATATATCATATATGATAATCAACTATTGTCACTTTCATTTCACCTAGTTATTTTTTCAAAGTAATTAAATTACCTTTCTCAATGTAATTAAATCACCTTATGAGAATGAGATGTTAGATCATTCACCTACTTATTTTGTCAAGGTAATTAAATTACTTTTAATAATAAGATATTAGATGATATGTGTAGTTAGAATCTTTGAATGATATGAAGATATTATATGATATTGTATCTGTTTTGAATGATATGAAGATATTATATGATATTGTATTTGTTTAAAAAAATTATAAATGAGATACACATGTTATAAGAAATCTATTTAAAATTATTTATAAAAAGTTACGAACAAAAAATTCAAAGTTGTGAGTTCCATTTTTATTAACTTATTTTATTTGATTTTTCAGAATATTTAAACTATTTTATGAGCCATTTGCATAGGTTTTTTTTTAATAATGTTAAAACATTAACTGATGTGAATTTAGTAATTTGTGAAATATAATAAATTATTATTATTATAGTTATATTTATTATTTAAATTATATAAAATGGTTTTTTTCAAAAAACATATTTGTAGTTTTTTAATAATATAAATAATTTTATTTATAATAAAACTATAATTTATAATTAATAATTAATTAAAAATAAATATAATGAGATGTATATAGATTAATTAAAAATAGATTAATGAATTGCGATAGACCATTTAGATTTCAAGAGTTGTACAATTAAACCAAATCAAATCATATTTCACTTAGTTAATGATTTTATAAAAATATTAAATTTTATTATTCGATTGAAACAAAATTAAAAAAAATGTGGAGATTATATGTAAAATTATTATTAAATTTATATTAGATAAATAAAAATATAAAAGAAAAAAATCTAAGAGAAACTCAAAAGAACATGATTAAATGATTAATACGATAATTATTATACTAATGGTATATAAATACAAATAGATAAATTAAAAAACAAGTATTATTTTACATTGATGAATGTGTTTAATCACTTCATCATGTCCTTTCATAGTGAGGAATTAGGTGATGTAAAATGCAACAAATCTATCTTTTTTGGGGCATTAACTTCTATATATTTTTTTAATGTGATTGCATTTGTTTTCATTTCAATGTTAATGCGTTTCTTTCAATATTTCATAGGCATTGTTTTTTTAAATATATTACTTTTATTTTGATATTCATGTGTTGGTTATGGTTTATTTATATCTAATTGTTATGGTTTTTTTATAAGTTTCATTTAATTTAACAATGATAAAGTGAAAAATTTTTAGAAAAATCAGTTACTTGTTTTGATTTATCATTTTATACATAAATGATATAAATCAATTTATTTTATTGATTTCGGTAATGGTATGTTTAAAATAATGTAGGCTCTATATAAATGAAATAATAGAGTTGATATTATATTGATTTCAATGATATTATTATTGTGAAAAATTATTTAAAATATTAATTATATAAAAATAGAGTTGATTTAGTGCATTTAACAAGTAAAATGGATTGAAAGATAATATAGTGCAAAGAAATGGCATAATTCATGTTATATGTTGTGAATGAGATTTACATTGATAAATTAATGTCCATTAATTTTTTGTATTGAGCATGATTTTATATGATAAAGGGATGAGATTTTGGGGTTTAACCAAAATCCCAATTCCCAATAATTCGAAAAGATGAAACCGCTTCTAATTGCTCCTCTCCAGAAACCGATCTATCTTGCACTGCACGCTGGCTAAACAATCACATAAACAAAAATATGATATAAACCAAACGCCAAAGTACCTTTTCGCAGTATCACTATACGCAATAGCTGGGATTTTATAATTCCACTTGGCCAGAACTCAATATAAAATTTAGGACTTCCCAAAATAACAGAGCCGAAGTAGAAGAGGCTATGGCTCCCCTGCGTTTACTGTCAGCGCGTACAACAATCACAATTAAACGATATTAACTTATTTATAAAACACATAAGCGTATAAAATTAACACAGAACAGGAACACACTTTATTATATATTTACGGAACAGTTACAAAATTATGGCATTTCAGCCTTAAAAATGAGCTCACGCTCGGCTACATCTATCTCACTCACAAATTTCCTCACAAATAAGATATCTATTACACTCCTATTGTATTACATTTATATAAGAAGTCTTAGGAAGGACCGATCCTATCCTCCACTGATTTTTCTCCATAAAAAACTCCCCAAAAGCGTGCATGGCTGTTAACAATAGGAACTCTATCGAGACTTATCCATTCTCTCTTTAATTTTTCTTTAACTGCTTTAAATCACTTTAACTCTATTTTAAAGTAGATTTTCTTATTTTTCTCCTTCGATTCAGCTTCGCTGGTCCACCTCTTCATCGCTCCACTTGGATTTTTCTTTAATTAAGAAAAGGGTGAGATGCACCTGCATCAGACTCCCGAGGCACAAAAATTTATGACCTCCTGGTCATATGCTTCTGGTCTTTGTAATAGCAATTTTATCCACTGCATTCCTTCACTAGAACTGCTTCCATGATTTCTGTGAGCTGCAACCAACCTCTACAGTAACAGTCTATTATGTTACATGATACCTCACCAATCCCTCCGCACTCGATCTTTTGGCATCCTTCTCTAGGTTGCTGCAAATCTTCTCACCTTCCGCTGCTACCATCTGCACAATAGCAAAAACATAAACTCTCCATCTTTAACACAACTGTACCTCTTTCCACTTCTTCTCGCATTCTTCTTTCTTCTCTCACGAATCCTTTCCCTGCTCTGATACCACCTGATGAAGGGATGAGATTTTGGGGTTTAACCAAAATCCCAATTCCCAATAATTCGAAAAGATGAAACCGCTTCTAATTGCTCCTCTCCAGAAACCGATCTATCTTGCGCTGCACGCTGGCTAAACAATCACATAAACAAAAACATGATATAAACCAAACGCCAAAGTACCTTTTCGCGGTATCACTGTACACAATAGCTGGGATTTTATAATTCCACTTGGCCAGAACTCAATATAAAATTTAGGACTTCCCAAAATAACAGAGCCGAAGTAGAAGAGGCTCTGGCTCCCCTGCGTTTACTGTCACCGCGTACAACAATCACAATTAAACGATATTAACTTATTTATAAAACACATAAGCGTATAAAATTAACACAGAATAAGAACACACTTTATTATATATTTAGGAACAGTTACAAAATTAAGGCATTTCAACCTTAAAAACGAGCTCACGCTCGGCTACATCTAGCTCACTCACAAATTTCCTCACAAATAAGATATCTATTACACTCCTATTGCATTACATTTATATAAGAAGTCTTAGGAAGGACCGATCCTATCCTCCCCTGATTTTTCTCCACAAAAACTCCCCAAAAGCGTGCATGGCTGTTAACAATAGGAACTCTATCGAGACTTATCCATTCTCTCTTTAATTTTTCTTTAACTACTTTAAATCGCTTTAACTCTATTTTAAAGTAGATTTTCTTATTTTTCTCCTTCGATTCAGCTTTGCTGGTCCACATATTCATCGCTCCACTTGGATTTTTCTTTAATTAAGAAAAGGGTGAGATGCACCTGCATCATTATATTATTCTTTTCACATTAAAACTATTATAATATTAAGATATATAAAACATTTGAAAAATAAGACATAAATATTATAATATAATAATTAGCTATAGACTAGCTAAGAGCATGTACCTACATATCTCAAGTGCTTCAAAATGAGAAAATTAACAATTATCTATTGTTATATGAAGGATTCCACAACATATTTCATGAAACACATTATAAACACTCTTACTTATTGTTTCCTTAATAAATTTGAAAAACATAAAAGTGCGTATAAATTATTCGAAAAAATGATTAGTATTTGCCTCCTCTTATCCAACAGCTAAAGGGAAAGAATCCTATCATTCTTATCCATCAAACTCTTTTATATGTTGAGTTTTTTCTTTATATTTACCTTCATCTTGAAATTGTATGTATGATGCGTTATTGAGAATGGTTGTAGACAATGATTGCTTCTAACATTGATCCAAGAGAAACAATGATTTGCAATTTGGTATATATTTATCATTGTAGATGGCAATGAGATCCCATTAGAATGAATGTTTTTTTTTCCCTTCAAAATATTTTCATAAATTATTGCATGTCACTCTTATCCATTATTTATTTCTCTACCAATGCAACGAGACAAGGAATGCTTGACCTAGAAATTGAACCTTTATATAATTAGAGTTTCATTCAATATTTATGAAACATATAAAGATTTTGAAACCAAAAACATTTGTAATTGGCTTCAACAAATTCATGATGAATGATAAGAAACAAGGAACTAATATGAAATAGAAAATGAAACATAGTTAGAAAAGAATACAATGTACCCTGTATCACTTGATGAAATATAGGGCACTTCATGAGAAACGTGTATTACTCCTAATTTCTTACAATCATGTAAATATGATCATTGTCTCTATATTAATTTATGAATGCGTACAATATATCAAGTAGAGCTATCAGTAGATGATTAGTTATTTAATGTTACAAATGTAGAGATTTGAATTTAAGTATAATATCATTTGGTTCATAATCAACATTAAATCAACATAATAATCAATAGATTATAAATACATATTTTTATGGAAATCAATCACCAATTGGTTTCAAATGAAGGATGTATCACCCAACCATATGCTCTATGCAACCTATGATATTTCGTAAATAGGCACACCGTTGTGCCAGTCATATGGGTCCACAAGTATGAATCCACCAATGGATTCTTCTAGTCCTCACACACAAACCAATTCACAGAATTTCCACAATTTCTCATCTCTTACAATTATTCCTATTAATTTCGTTCTATTTCCCCTTTAGCCTACATATCGCATGTAATGGTATGCCCTTATCTACCATGTAATCAGTTAGCCTACCCACTTTCCTACATGGATTCAACATTTACTACTCATGAAATATCTAAACTAGGAGCTCTAGGTATTCTTAGTTGTAGTGGATTTTCTCACTCGTAGTAATTCACCTTCCATATTACTGAAGAAATTCAAAACAATACCCCTCATCATTGTATTTTAGTGATGGAAGTGTAGGCCATCCTAGAAACCTTCTAATAAAATGATGGACAAAATCTCCCACACCAAGAAAATATCACAAGTTATATTTGTACGGTATGAACATACCATTTGTGTTCCTAAGAAGTGAATATATCTTAGTTGGGAACTCACTCCATTTTTTAAGTGAATTAAGATAATGTATGATAAAATGCTTAGGTTTGGGATTATTTTGATATGAATTATGCTTAGGAAAAAGTATTATTATTTTAGTTTATCAACCCTTGAATCCTTAGGCCACCTTACTTTGCTCTCTTATTGAATCACAACCTAGCCATTTATTTCATTCCCCCTCCATTTATAATAAATGATGTATCCTTTTATTCTCATTCAACGCATGCTCATATAAAATATTATTTAGCTATAAACCTTCCATGATATGCACATTCACACATTGCTAATATAGAAATGTAATACCCCTTTGTTTTTATGTTTTGATATTTTTAGAATGAACTATTTTAGATTTGATGGCTTGAAATCCATGTTTCGTTGAACTCGAGGTGAACCATAACTTACTGTGATGTAATACATATTTTTTTATTAATAAATAAAAAGTTTGGTCACTACTTTGGAAAGAAACACTAGAGTAAAGAGATTCTCGCCAAACTTGGAAAACCATTAGTGGTGCATGAAATTAAATTAAATCTTCCCTAAAAGGCTCTCTTAAAAATCCTTAAGAGGCAATAGATAAGATTTAATGAGATGGGAGAGAAAGATCCATTAAATTACTTAGCTATAGAAAAATGCTAAGTAAGGGTGGAATAAAGCACCACATGAGAGAAAGGTGTGCTTTAAAGGAAAAAAAAGAACCTAGGCAATGGGTTGGTAGACTCAAGGATGTAGGTTGGTGACCAAAACAATATGTTGGGAAGAAGATTATGAAATATATACCATTCTGGAATGAAGAGATTGATTGTCCAGTGGCATGATATCTCAGCTTCGAAGGGACTGGTGGATTAGGTCATGGTAGGTTGGATAGTGTTATTCCCAACTGCACCGCCAAAATTTGGACAGGGTTATAAATTTTGTTGACTTTTAGCTTCTATATATACCATTTTATGGATCTTGTACCTAACGAATTCAATTATGCATATGCTTTTGTATATCTTCTCAATGGAAAATTATGCATGTGAACTATAAATGTCATACCAATTAGTTTTAAGTAGACTATAAAATATATATTTTAGTACTTATTGAATAGGGAATGGGATAAAAAGTATTTCTGGGAAAAGTAATTGTATATGTCTAAGTTAAAATCATGATTTATAAGTGAAATTAGGCACAAGGTAGATTGATAGTGTTGGATATTTGTGAATGATATTAACAATTCTCGTTATATTTTCTTATTGTGATGATTATGGGTAAAAATATTCACGATTGTGTTCATGGATCTAACAGTAACCCTTATTCCTATAAATTTATGATGTTACGAACCTGGATGCCTCAGATGGGCTAGGAGGGGGAAACCTCTAACCTGTATATTACTTACATGTTTTTTATTTATAAATTATCGAGGGTTGTAATAGATATAGATGTATGTATGTATGTATGTATGTGTGTATGCATGTATTTATGTATGTATGTATGCATGTACAGAAAGTGAAACAACCTATCTATAAATTAGATGGAAACGCATTTCCTTCAATAAGAGAGATGGGATGCTGATTTTCTACAAAGATGGCAGCCACTCATGCAAGCAAAGAAGTAGTTGGGTTGCAGAGATTGTGTTCAAGTATGGGGTTAGTACAGGGAACTACAAGGATAGACTGCGACAACCAAAGTGCAATTTTCTTGGGAAAGAACCATGCTTATAATTAAGAGACAAAGCACATTGATGTTCAGTATCACTTTATCAGGGATATGATAAAAGACAAAAAGGTGTTGCTGGTAAAGGTGGACACTTTGAAGAATACTACAGATGCTTTGACAAAATTTGTGAGCTCTGAGAAGTTCTCTTGGTGTAGAGAAACAATGGTCATTTCAGGGCTAGATAAATGACTAAGCTCTCCTGTGGTCCCCCGTGGAAGGAAAAAAACAAGTGGGAGAATTTTGGGTTGTGTTATATTTTTTTTGACCCATGGTTTTGTGCATGGTTTTCACACATGGTTTTGGGCACAATGGTTTTCGTTCCATGGTATTGTATGCTTCGGCATGTATATATATGTATTGTAACATTGAAAGGAAAATAATGAAAAAATCAATCTGGTAGTCCTGATTTTTGGATCCAGTGGAAAATCTCTATGTATATTTGTTTTATGTGTTATGCTCTCGCTATTGTTTATTTTCTATTTTTAGAATTCATATGTAGGTAATTTCTAGAGGAGGTTAAAACCTACACTTTAAAGAGTTCAGTGTTATACTTGAAACATTAGGTGAGTGTATCAGTGCTTTAAGGATTACCATACATTAGTTATCAAGATCCTAACATGACTTCTCATACACTTCCATATGTGTATAGACTAGTCGCAAGTGAACCATATCAATAATATAAATAGAATTTATATGCATATTAAAAAAAAAAAAAATCCTACACTTTGGTGTCAAAAAAATAGTGATGATAGTTTTACATTCTGATGTGATTGAAGACATAGTGTATACCATTAATCTTCCTCCATGTAGCACCTATAGATGGGATGCCTTGGAAGCCTATTACACTACTTTAGTTAAATCCTCATAGACTAATGGTAAGAGTAATATATTGACTAATAAGATTACAAAGATATATATATTATATATATATAAAATATAATTATATATATATATAATATTATATAATATATATATATATATATATATAATATATATATATATATATATATATAGTATGAATTAGGAGATGTGACATATGGTATCAGAGCCCAACTTCAAAACTGGTCCTATATGGAACCACCATATTAGAAAATAGTATGTGCAAAAGTCGATTAAGAATTTGCTTTTTATTTTTTTCTAATAACAGTTCATGGTGATTATAAGGTATCCCAATGAAGCAAGGGAATGACTCTAAATGACAAATAATAACCATCCACCTACACTAGAATGATAATGACTTTATGTTGATGTAGGAGAAATAATTAATACCCCACCAAACCAACTCGGGGAAATGGTAAAGAATTTATAGCAAGAGCTAATTTACCTCAAAACCAACAATCAGTGGTTGTTGAAGGCAAGTGAAGAACAAGAAAAAATGATTAGGGATCTAATTGAAAAGTCGATTCATAGGATAATGTAAACATGAGAGGAGGGAGGAAGAACATAAATATTGAAAAGGAAATAGTTGGAGACTGAGATGGATAAGTTTGAAAGTGGAGATGATTCATATAAAACCTATATAAAAATGCCAAAAGGGAAGAAGAAGATGGAGTTGCAAGGGGAATTCCAAAAAATAAAACCCCCTAATTTTGATGGGGAAAAGGAGGAGGATGTAGAGGCGTGGCTCCTCAACATGACTAAATATTTTCAAGTTTATGAGTATCAGAGAAACTTGAAGGCCAAATTGGCCATTAATAATTTGCAAGGAAAAGTCACTCTTTAGTAGGATGAGATCAAAACTATGCATATTTTGGAGAAAAGATAATGTCCTAGGAGGAATTTCAGAAAAACAATTAAGTCTCAATACCTAAACGAATGATATTATGATGATAGAGCAAAGGAATTCCATGAATTAAGATTGGAACAAATAACTATGGATGAATTTGTGGCAAAATTCACTAATTAGTTGTGGTATGTCCCTTATATTAAAGACGGTAAGGCTAAGGTACAATGATTTATGAACTTCCTACCATCCCCTTACAAGGATAGAATTGAGTTCAACAATATTAAAACAATGGATGAGGTAGTAAGGAAATCAAGGTTGTGCTACCATCAGTTTAAGTATAAGAGGGAATTTTCAAAAACTTGGCAAGGCATGGATAAAAGCATATCTACAATGGGGCCAAAATGGAAGAAACCCACTTATCTGAATTTTTTTGGAGGGGGCCATCAATTGAAGAAATTTAGCAAAGGAGATTCAAACCATTTCGCAGAGTCTCAAACTGGGTCCAAACCCATGGAGTTGAAAATTAAAGTGATCAATGGAGTTAAGGAGAGAGAACAGTTGAAATTCTAGGGATGTAGGGAACCCCATCTATTGAAATATTTCCCACATAATCCTAGATTTATTCAGAATATTCAAGTTGTCCACAAGGCAACAATTTTGAATGATATTTCTCAGAACATACCAAGAATAAGTGTAGTGCTAGAATATAGACAAGTGGAGCATCAATCTATGATGATCGAGATTGAAGGTACCATTTTTTTTTAACTGAAACGGTTAATATTTATTGATAGAGAGTTGGTCGGGCTAAGCCTAATCGACCATTACAATTTCCAAAAGTTACAAAAGCACTCTTTCCACTTAAGGAATGGTCGCCTTGATCGGAGATTCTGCATTTATGCTAATCATTCCTTCTTGTAGAGAGCATCCAATATTTTCCAATCTATTCACGTCTTTGTTTAGTCCTTTGAGAATGTGGGATATTTGAACCGAATGGAAGTCTTTTAGAGTTCTGTTTACTCTTGCTAGTTGTTTATTCAGTGCTGGATCCTTGAGCCTTTTCTTTTTTACCATTGTTTTTATCAGCAATTCTAAATCACCTATGATTATAATTTCGTTTGGGTTTCCTTTGTTGGCAATTTGGTAGGCTTTCAAGAGACTGAGAATTTCAACTTGATTATTAGTTTTCAGTCCAAGGCCCCAGTTGAATTCTTCTCTTTTCCCGTTTTGAAAGAAGATCACACCTCCTGCTCCTGACCTCCCTGGATTTCCTTTTGAGGCTCCATCAAAGAAAATAGTACACTTGTCTTGGGATTTCCACCACTTGTGGAAGTTGTCCTCAAATTCACGGATTTGCCATCTTTCCTTGTGGTTTGGGTGCATATTTGCTGAATGTTTGGCCTTTCCTGTATAATCTTCTAACCACGCTCTTTCTTCGCTTCTTAAGGAGTTGTCTTCCTTTATTGAAGAGTGATTAAGAGTTTCTAAGAGTAGCTTCTTTGCATGCTTCGCCACTTTTGCTACGGGCAGCTCAGTGTTATTGAAAATAATCTCGTTCCAGGCTAACCAGATTTTCCAGCAAACATATTTTGGAATAGCTATCCACACTTTTTGCCAAATTGATTTACTAACAGTACGGTGGGGATAGCTGGCATTCCAGGAAGTGAACATGGAGGCTATATTGCTTTGAGTTGGGGGGCTCACATTTAGCCAGGAGAAGAAGGTGGCCCATACCTGCTTCATAAAATCACACACTATGAACAAATGATTTGCAGTTTCTAGATCTTTTTTGCAAAGGGCGCATCTGTGTGCCCCTGCTATATTCCTTTTGCATAAATTTTCTCCAGTAAGAATTTTGTTGTGAAATAATGTCCAAAAAAAGAAGTTGGTTTTGGGAATGCTGAAGTTGTCCCAAATCTGCTTCCACATAGTTTCTCGGTATGGTGAGTCTTGTTTGCTTTGTAGTTGGTAGTATCCTTGGCTTGCTATGTACACTCCATTCTTGCCCCAGCCCCAAGTGTCTTCATCATCAATGTGAGCCGGATCAAATTTAGAGATTGCATCGTTGAGGGTTGCCAACTGAGCGTTTAATTGTTCTGGAATTCTGGGGAAATTCCATTTCTGCCAATTGCCATTACTATCCCATTCTGAGATATCCTCGATTTTCCTAATGCCTTTTGCTCGAAGCCAGTCTCTAATCTTAGAAATCTACTTGTTTTCGGTAAGAGGGCGGTGTCCCATTATACAGTCTTTCCATAGCTTGGTTTTTTTCCCATTCCCTGGAATGTGATACAGGTGGGTCCTGAAAAACTCTATGCCTCTAATGCACAGTTTCCAGACCTGCATTCCTTTTGGGTATTTCTCTGGCTTGAAGGTCTTGATAGTCTGATTTTTGAGGTATTTCTGCTTGAAGATTTGGCTAACTAGATGGTTAGGCTTAACGCAGAGCTACCATAACAACTTGCAACCCAGAGCCAATTTTGTGTGCTCGGAGTCAAGTATTTGAAGTCCTTCTTCCGCCATCGGTCTTTTCACAGTTTCCCAATAAATTAGATGGAATCTATTGGTGTTCTCGTGCCCACTGTTCCATAGAAAATTGCGCATGAGCCTGGATATTTGTTCTGAAATGAATTTAGGAGCCATCATAAGAGAAGCTTGGAATGTGGGCAAAGCCGAGAGAACAGATTTAATAAGCATTAGTTTACCACCTATAGATAGCCAGAAGCCTCCCCACGCTGCTATCTTCTTTTTAAATTTTAAGATTACTTCCTCCTATAGATGATTTCTATTGGAGCCCATCGTTATAGGGAGACCCAAGTATTTGATTTTTTCCCATTCTACGTGCCATGTATATCCCAGATCTTCAGCAATTTTCTCAATTGAGTGTTGGTCTATATTCCAACCGTACACCGTGCTTTTCCTCTCACTTACCAATGTTCTTGAGACGCTGCAGAATTTCTGAAGAATGGTTCTGAAGGTTTTTGCTATTCTTGAAGAGGCCCCCCCCAGCAAGAGTGAGTTGTCAGCAAAAGTGCATGATTCACTGGTTCTATACCTTTCTCGATTCTGATCGCTGGTATACTGTCATTTTGTTTGTCCAAAGTCAACTTTCTACTTAATGAATCTTCCATCAGGATGTAGAGAAAGGGTGAAAGGGGACAGTGCTGCCTCAAGCCCCTTGTGGCTAAGAAGAAGTTTGCAGGTCTGTCGTTTATCATTGGTGCTATCCATATCTTCTCCAGGCAAGCTTTGATTAAATTGATGAAGTCCTGACTGAAACCAAAATATAATAGAAGCCTGTACAAAAAAGAGCGGTTAACTCTATCAAAGGCATTACACATGTCCAGCTTGATGAGCATACCCTTTTCTTTTCGCAACTGAATGGAGTGCAAAGCTTCCTATACTTGGATGACGTTATCCAGAATGTGTTTCCCTTTCACAAAACCACCTTGGGTAGGAGAAATTAATTTTTGTAGTAGTGGTTTGATTTTGTTTGCCAACAGCTTGGCCACAATCTTATAGGATGAATTACACAATGAGATAGGTCTGTATCTGTTGAATGAGCCTGGGTTTGCTTCCTTTGGAGTTAAGGCAAGGAAGGTGGAATTTATGCTGCCTCCTACCTTTGCCTTCCTCATGAAACCTTGAACCATTAAAAAAAAAACAGATTTGATTAGCTCCCAGCATACTCTATAAGAGTGAATTGAGAATCCATTGGGCCCGGGAGCTTTATCTAGCTCCATGGACTAGACAATTCTTGATATTTCTTCTTCCGAGACAGGGCTTAGAAGGGTGTCATTGTCGTCTGAACTAACTAGCTGAGGAACGTTTGTGAGGAATTCTACGATGTCCTCCTCGCTCCCATCTTTTCCAGCACTAAGGAGGTTTTGGAAATGCTTTACAACAGCTTCCTTAATTTGTTCAAATCCTCTATATACCTGTCCACTGGATGTAGTAATTTTTGCAATGTGCTTTCGTGAAAGGCGGGCCCTGTATTATCTATGGAAATATGTAGTATTTTTGTCCCTTGCTTTGAGCCACAAACTGCAGGACTTTAATTGCCAGTATTCTTCCTCATTTCTGAAGGAGCTATATGCTTTCCTTTGGACGTATTTTTCTTTGTCTAAATCCATGGGTGAATTATCTTTCTCTTCCAAACCAAGCTGAAGTTCTTCCAACTGATTTGTTGCTTCTCTCCTCTGGCTAGTGGGTGTGTTAGTGGCTTTCTTTATCCATTCTTTTAATGCCTTCTTATTGTTTTTCATTTTTTGCTCCCATACAAAACTTGGGGAGCCTGAGACATCTGTTTTCCATGTTGTTTGTACAGTTTCAAGGAACCCCTCCCTTTAGACCCAGAGAGGGCTGAATCTAAATGGAAGGGGACCAAGATCTTCTTCTTCCTTTATGCGCAGTAGGATTGGCTTATGATCCGAAGTTAGTTTAGGAAGGATCTTGGAGAAAACAATTATATTGTCCATCATGATAGAGTTGCTGGTGAGGAATCTATCTAGCCTTGATGAGATATGATGTTCCCTTGTTCTATTATTTGTCCAAGTGTATGCTCCTTTCATAGGCTTAAAGTCTACTAAGTCCCATAACTAAATGAGATTTTCCACAGTGGAGAGGAAGGGGTCTCTTGAAGAGGATCCGCCTTGCTTTTCTTTAGGATCTAGGATTATATTCAGATCTCCTCCTATGACATTATTCGTTGGGTTAAGATGCTCTAGATAATCTGAGAGCATCTTCCAACACTCTTTTTTTCCCTCATAATGCATCGGGACATACATGTTAAACAAGGCTAGTTTCGTATTACTTGCTGTATGTCATAGTTTTGTATATATCCAATGTTGGGACTCATAAACTCTGCCTAGAATGAAGGAATTTTTTGACCAAAATGTGCCTATTCCTCCAGCCGAGCCTCTAGCACTGACTACCTTCCCCGAATCAAATTTCCATTTGGTATTACTGGTGTTAAGAAGGATCTCCCCTTCTATTTTTGTCTCTTGGAGCATGAGTATGTCTATGGGTTCCATTTTCATTAAATCTTTGATGGCCTCTGCCTTATTGGGATTTCCAAAATGCCTGCAGTTCCAAGAGACCAGATTCATCATTTATAGTTTGTTGGGGTGGGACCTCCTCCCTTGGAAGCCCTTGGTCTGGTATTCCTCCCAAGAGTCATTTCAACAGTGGCTTGACTTCCGAGGGTTTTTTGCCTTTCTGATTCTTCTTCCCTGGTTTCCTTGTTTGATCTCCTTCCGACTCACTTGGATGGCCTTTCAAAGGTCTGATCATCCGAGGAGCCTGGATTTTCTACCTTCTTCTTCTTCTGTTTGATTATATCAGCATATGAAGGGGAAGAGTTATTCCTTGGATTCGGATTTGATGTGTTACTTGGAGCTTGAAAGTCAATGTTGTTTATCGGGGGAGGATCTTCTTGTTCTGTCTTCGGAGGCTCTGGGGGAGGAGTGAGAGATTCGAAGGGATTTTTGTCCTCCACTATGCTGGTTGCTTCCTTGTTCCCGACGTTTTGATGGCTTTCAGTAACTTCCACTGATTTGTTCCCTGTCTCCTTGCCTTTTTTTTTGTTGCTCTACCTATTATTTGTTGTTTTCTTTGCTTGCTTCGATTGCTCTCCTTTTTCTCTCTTTGTAGTTTCATCATTTTTCTTCTTACAGTATCTTGCGAAGTGTTCGTATTCGTGGTAGTATCGACATTTGAAGGGAAGCTGTTCATAGTCGAGCTCTGGGATGTGAGTCCAGTCTGCCACCGAGAGCTTAATGGCTTCAGGAAGCCCGATTTCAAGGTTGACCTCTACGCAGATTCAAGCATAGGAGTATTTATCCTTCCTTGGCACCTGGTCTATATATCTCCCGAGAGCATTTCCTATGGATTGCAGCAAGTTCTGACCCCAACAATGATGGGGAAGATGAGGTAGGCGCACCCAAACCAGCACCGCTGTGGGCACATCTTGAGCTGGATCAAAGTTGGGGGACCATTTAATCAAACAGAGTCCTTGAGGGCCCATGAAATATGGCCCATTTCTGAAGATCAAACTTCTATCTTTCGCATTTTCAAACACAAACACAAAAAAACCTTTGCCCATGAAATAACTTTTTATTCCTTCTTTGACCAGGGGTCCTGTTACGTTTTACCCAATCTTTGATAGCTTTCGGGGAAGGCCATAGCCCTGTAAACTGACCAATAAGGCCTCTTTCAGCAAGATTCAACGTTAATCTACAAGTATCTTCCACTGGTAGAGACACCGTTGGAATGCTTCCTAGTTTTTAAACGAACCTGAGCTAAGGGCTAGAGGGCTGTCATTTCCCATCAGCTGCGATGAGACACCTGAATTCTTCCAGCTCAGGAAGTGGAGGAGGAGATTCTTCAAAGCTGCCACCATGATCCATGTCGAAGAAGGTCACCTTGAATAAGGGAACCAATTGATGTTATACCACAAACGGAGCCCCCATGCAAGAGCGATGTAGCCTCCAACAGAAAGACAACTAGATCACCACGCAGGAGAGGGCGAACCTAAGCGCCGTGAGGGCCTGATGCAGGAACCCTAGAGGAGTTGCAGATCAAAGTCTCCTACGGCTCAATGGAGAGAGACAAGAAAAAAATGCCCTTTGTGACTTTGAAAACAGGGATAACGTGAGTTGCGTTTTGCTTCGATTTTTTTGGAGGTACCATTTTAAACCAACATGTTATGTTTTAATTGATTTAGGGGGTAGTTTGAGCTACATTAGTCTCCATATTATGGAAAAATGTAAACTAAAAATTTAAAAATTTAAAACTGCATGGTTCGTACATTTAGCAACTGACACAAAGAGGAGAGTAACGAACCAAGTGAGATAGTGCCATATCAATATAAATGGTTGTTCCAAAAAATTAAATTTAGACAGGGAAAATTTTGAGAACCACCCTAAATTTATATGCATAATAAATTGGCTAATCCCAGTGATACATAGGAAAAATGGGAGGTGATTTTATCAACAATATAATATGTATATATAATTTTTTTGACAAATCTCTCACCATATTATATTATCCTGTACAGTGATGGAGAATATTTCATTGAATCATAGAATCTTGTAAGATCTTGGCAAATCTTTTACTGAATAATAAAACATTATGAATTCTTGGTGAATGTTTTGTCAAAGTATGAAACCATATATGATAATAAGAAAACATATTCATTAAACTGTAATATACTAATATACATGTTTGGAAAAAGAAACGTAATTTTCTCTTCCTACAAACAATGTTCCAAGTTTCAGTGGCAATGTTTGTCAAGGTTCTTACAATACACTCTTTCATATCCTTCTATTATTTTTGATAATATTCCACAACAAAGTTCTTGTAGGTGTTGATATTGACAACGAGTTTTGTCAAGGTAGGAAAGATTAATCTTTTCTCTACAACTTTTGTCAAGCTACCACTTTTTTCAAGTTATCAAATTTCTTTCTTCTTCCATAGACTCCAACTGCTAGATAAAAAAGAACACATCAAGTTTGTTTACCCCAACATGCCAACAAGTAGCAAGCCCCAACTATATTATATAAGAAAGTATTAGGTATCCCAAAGGCTTGAAGGGGATCTAATTGAAAGAGGTGACCATTGTGAGAATCCTTCCAATCAATATATGAATATATAAATGTAGATTTATTATCATTTTAATTGGAAATATTCAATTAAATAATAAAATTTAATTATGTCTCTCCCAATCTAAATTGCTTATTAGCATAATTCACTACCCTCATAGGTGTCGCATTTTTTAACAGTGTTGTAACATGTAGATTAATTTCCTTTTTGGTGAACAATCTCCACCTTTTAGCAAAATATGGTGCAGTGGCTCCAACCCCTACAAATCATTAGGAAAAACTAAGATTAGCACAAAAGATGAAAGGTTGTACAAACAAACTTATTTTTCAAACAACTAATCCAACATCACTACCTAAAATTTTTCATGAAGATATCATATTGAGAATGTTTGAAAAAAGGTAAGAAATCTTGATAAGGTTTCATTGTTTTGAATTTTTTTTTGTTAAATCAGAAAAAGTTAAAAACCAATATTAATGGAGATATTGGTATTTTTCACTAAATTTTGTGAAGTGACTAAATGTAGCTTTAACCATTCACCTTAAGATGTTTTTACAATATAATTTCCTAAGTCTATTTAATATCTTCATTATCATGAAACCAACCCATATCCATCTTAACTCCACATATACCACTCTTAGGGGGATGAAATCTATTTATCACTGTGAGCACTTGGTAGACCCAGAATTAAGATGGATCTAAGATGATAGAATTTCCCCTTTAAATAGTCTATGCTCATATGAATACCATGGTATTACCATGGCGCAATACAATGGGTTATCGTAAACCTAAAGCTTAAAAATTACTATTAGTAATTTATAAAATTAATAAAATTAATAATTGATTTTATTTTATTTTTTATTTTAACTAGGTTAAAATGTTTAACATACATTAAAATACAACATCCATTTTTACTCTTGATCCACCAAGCCCCGAGAGGGATCAAACATCTTTTCACTCTATGCTACTTTGCATATCACGATATTTGATCCCTCCTGGGGCTTAGTAGATCCAGAGTAAAGATGGATCTATGGTGGTTTAATTCCCCCATTTAAATAGGCTACATTCCACGTGAATACCATGGGACAATACCATGCGCAATTTTTATTTTTATTAATATTAATATTAGGGTTAATAATGTTTTTTGAATGGTATTAATAATAATCTAGCCCATGGTATTTGGCCCATAGTATTTTTCTCATAGGTTTCACCTAAATATAAGGAATTTTTTGAGTGTTTGTAAATATAAGGTGACTTAGGGAGTAAACATAAAAAAATGTTTTATTTGTTTACCATACCTCTCATATATTTATATTTTTATTAATTTACCGTACCTCTTTTACAAATATGTTATTTGGCCCATATGATTCACTTAAATAAAACCTCTTTTTTGAGCCTTCATAAATAGAAATAGGGTTATGGACTAAATATAAAAAGATGTTTTATTTATTTACCATACATCTAGTTAATTTATATTTTTATTTATTTACCATACCTCCACTTTATTTATATTTTTATTTGTCTACACCCTTGCATGTATATAAGGTGACTTATGGAGTAAATATAAAAAATGTTTTATTTATTTACCATACCTTTCATTTGTTTATATTTTTATTAATTTACCATACCTCTTCTATAAATATGGTATTTGGCCCATAGGATTCACTGAAATAAAACATATTCTTGAAAATTACGGCGAATGGAAGGATGTAACTCTCAATTTCAAGGGCTAAATTTACCTTTTTTACCCTCTCCCTTAAAATAAGGTGGGCTATTTGAGGCGATTTGTAAAAATGTACTATGATACAAAATATTCGCCCACTAAAAATTTAAAACCCCTTAATTTCGCCTAAGGGAGAACATTCGCCCCTAAGATTTTCCATAAATTTAGATATACTACCCTTAGGATATTACAATGTGTTAATAGGCATGGATTGGTCAGAAGAACATAGAGTTATTATAAACTGCTCAAAGGAAATAGTAATTTGAATGAGTCAAGATGGATAAACCAAATTAATTAGAGGCATACCAAAACATAACTCAGCTAGGTAGTTTTCAGCTCTATAAATGAAAAAGAGTGCAAGGGGAGGATGTCAATTGTTTATGGTACAGGTAGAAATAAATGGACAATAAACATAAAAACAAAATCTAGAGACCTTTCGAGTCCTTAAGGAATTTCAGGATGTGTTTCCAAAGAAAATATTAGGCTTACCCCTCGTAGAGATATATATAATTCTCTATTGATCTAGTAATAGGTGCAACCTAAGTTTCTAGAGGTCCTTATAGAATGAGTATACCAGGATTACTAGAGTTGAAGATGCAATTATAGGAACTACTAGATAAAGGCTATATTAGGCCTAGTGTCTGACAGTGGGGGGATCATATTTTATTTGTCAAGAATAACGATGGTACATTTATAATCTAGATTGATTATCAACAATTAAACAAGTTAAGTATTAAAAGTAAATACCCATTTCCCCGTATTGATGATATGTTTGATGAAGTAAGGGGGGAAACCATATTTTAAAAAATTTACTTAAGGAACTGGTATCACCAGCTAATAATAAAAGATGAGGATGTTCATAAGGCAAAATTTTGGACTATATATGCACTATGAATTTATAGTGTTTTTGTTTGGCCTTACTAATGCACCAACAACATTTATTTGTTTAATGTACAACATGATGAGTAAATACCTTAATGAATTTTTACTAGTATTTATATATAATACTTTGGTTTTCTCCAAAAGTGAAGATCATAATAAACATCTGAAATTAGTGTTGTAAACCTTAAGAGAGCATCAATTATATGCTAAATTTGGCAAGTGTGAGTTTTACAAGGACAAAATACAGTATTTGGGACATGTTATTTCAAAGGAATGATTGTCTATTTATCCTAAGGGGGATAGGGCTATTTCAAATTGGCCCATACCTAAGGTTCATAGAGGGATTTTCTAAATTGGCCTAGCCTATTACATCATTGCAAAAAAAGGATCAAAGTTTGAGTGGACAACCAAATCTCAATAAATCTTTGAAAAATTGAAACACTTGCTTACCGTAGCTCCTATTTAAAAAATTACAGACCGTGATAAAGAATTTTTTGTTTGCACAAATCCTTGTTTAGAAGGTTTGGGAGGAGTTTTGGTACATGAAAATTTAGTAGTGGCTTATGAGTATAGTAAGTTGAAATCACATGAAAACATTTATGTGGTTTATGACATAGGGTTCCCTGCGGTAATACATGCTCTAAAGATGTTGAGACACTACCTATTGGGAAAGAAATTAATTTTGATAACAAATCATATCAACTTGAAATATTTTTTTTGCCAACAAGAACTTAATGCTAGACAAACTAGGTGGATGGATTTTCTTAGAGAATTTGAATTTGATATTAAACACATCAAAGGAAAGGAAAATGAAATAGTCTATGATTTAAGCACACATGCACATTCTGTAATGGGGTTATTTGTTAATAGTATTAGGACAAATTTTGTAGTGAATATTAAAAGTTTAGTGCAAGAAGATCATAAATACTTGGAAATTAAACAAAAATTGTAGCAAACAAAAATTATGGGTTATGTTGAAAACTCTAAGAAAATGTTAATCTATAGAAATGGATTTTATGTCCCTAATATGAGTTATTTGAAATAGATGAAACTAAACTAATATCACAAGAATTGTATGAAGGACATCTCAGGTATCAGAAAAAGATAACAACATTAAGGAAAAAAAATATTGGCCATGAATGGAAAATGAGGTGGAAGAATATTTTTCAAAATGCATAGAATGTCAGAAAGTGAAGGTAGAACATCAACACCCTCTTGAATTTTTTAACCCACTACCTATTCCTGAATGGAAATGGGAGGTGACTTCATTGGATTTTACAGGATTTCCAAATAAAAATGACAACATGATTCCATTATGGTAGTCGTGGACACCTTAAGTAAAGCAACACACTTTATACCTGTACAATCTACATATGGAACAACACAAATTTCTAACATTTGCATGAAGGAAATTTTCAAACCACATGGGGTACCAAAGATGATAGTGCTTGATAGGTATGCTAAATTTATTTCTAAATTCTAGAAGGCCCATTTGGGGGAATGGGAACACAACTTAATTTTATCACCACATACCACCCCCAAATGGATGGAAAGATAGGGAGAACCAATCAGATTTTAGAGGACATGCTGAGGATGTATGTCATGGACATTCCTACAAAATGGGAGGATTTTCTGCACTTAGCATAATTTTCCTACAACAATAGTTGCCAAAATTTAATAAAGATAAGTCCTTCTAAAGCATGATATGGAAAAATTGCCACACATCCCTCAGTTGTATTCATTTAGAGGATAGACTAATATTAGAACCAGATGCTTTGCAATAAATGGAACAGGTCATGCAGAAAAGTACACAAAACATAAAAACAACACAAGATTGACAGAAACACTATGCTGATAAAAAAAGAACTCATAAGAAATTTAAGATAGGAGATCATGTATAAGGGAGAGCGAAACTAAGGAAAGGTACCTTAAGAACTGGAACCTATAGAAAACTAGCACCATGGGTTTGTGAGACTTTTGAGATTCTGGACTAGGTGAGGCCAGTAGCATATCAGCTAGAATTGTCAAGCCATGTTGGCTCACTAAGATGTCTTTTTATAGGCAATCTTAACCCCTACATTAGTTATCAACCTGAGTTAAGTCTTTCTATTTCAATAGTACCAACACAGTATGTGTAGTGAAGTTAGAGGTTATATAATGATGCATCATTGCAATCATTAAAGTCCAATTCTTCAATCCAATTCACACAACTCTGCAAAGAAACTATCTATGAAAGGAATGCTCACAACACCCTATGTAATTCTATACAGCTTGTTCCAAAACAAATTGGAACTTAAATTTAAATGAGAATTACATGGAGAATTACTCAAACAAGATTGAGACTAATCACACTTAATCATGTAAAGAAACTATTATTATCAAATAACACTAACAACTCAAATCAATCTGCATTACTAAATAGCAATAACAATCGGCAATTGAACAACAATCAGTAAGTGAATAAAAATAGCTATAAAAGATTCCTAAATGATAAACATTCTATCTTTTAATCCGTAGAAGTTACTCAGTCTTGTCTCTCAAGATCTATGATAACATTTATTCAGTATGAACAGCAATCAACCACACATTCACTCATTCTAATCAAAGCGCTTACTTAAGTCTATCTCATAGTTTTAGTATAAAGCTAAGTGAACAGCGGTATAAATCAATATCATCAATCTTCATGATAAACAAAAGAACTAAACATTAAATCAAATACAAAGATTGAATGTAAACTATAACACAAAGGAGCAGTGGAACTTCTTGTGACTGGGCCTAGAGTTGCCAAAATCCTCTCCTTAATAAAAAATCAGAATACAGAGATGTATCAAGCACAACCTTCTTTCATTAACTTCAAAGTAACAGCTAAAAAAGTCACTGAATTAACAAAGTTTTTACTTCAAAGAGAATAATTACATATTAAAAGTCTAAACTCTCATCTAGTTGCCTGTCGGCCTTATATAACATAAAAGGGAAACTTGTATAGAAGCGAATCCTCAGGATCAGGAGATCCTGAGGATTTTGCAATATAAAATCTGATCATATGATAAAACAAGAGTACTCGAACTGATATCCTACTTCCTTGTCTGCCCCAGATGCCATGGATTTTCCCCTTTGTGGCCTTGTGTTGTCCTTCCACTGAACAGCTTTTTCCCAATCGCACCTCTGCATACAAAGATAGAAAATATCAGTTTTTCGTACTAAATTCGCATATTCTATCACCAACTAATTTCTTCCAACTTTGATGGATATTTTCCTCATTTTATTCTATCAACAGATATAATATTATAAGGATGAATGATAAATGAAGCATTAAGTGAAAAGAAATCATACCTTTTTCTCATCCCAACATACTCCCCAACTTACCTAGTTGCACATCCTCGTGCAAGAGTATAGTTCAAATGCAAGTGGGTGAGGGAATAAGTAGGGTATACTTCTTCCCTGTAATTCCTAAAACCATTCTTTTGATTGAGGACAACGAAAGCCTGGGTTACCTCATGATATTTTAAGTTATAATCACTATGGTATTGATCAGGAAGGTACCATATGATTGGGGTTCTGTAGCGACATCCTATCTAGTCTGGTTCCAATCTTAAAATCATATTGCTATATTTGAAAAAATGGGAAGAGGCAACTTGGAAGTTACCATATCTGAATGGCTCTTGACCCCTCACAGTGTTACTGGAGACTTCCCAACTTTGCTTGGATGCAACCAAGGCTTCTTCTTTAATATCCTGGAAGTATTCCTTTCCGGCCTAAATGATATTAGTATGGATTGGGCCCAATTTTCCTACGACACCTTTTTTCTTCATAAACTGCTTATGCTGGACATATAGGAGTAGTGGTTGTTTAGGTTCTCCTCTGACCCATAGGTCAATACCATATTCACACCTTTTGAATGTGTTGTAAGCCTTGGCCCATTTTAGCTGATTAGCAGAAAAGGAAAGGAATGTCTAAAATTGAATGTCTCCTATGAAAGGGGCAGGGTGGCTATCCCTGTCATCCTCTAGAACAAAATTATGCATATAGAGCTCACAAAGGAGGTGTTGAATCCTCTCATTGTGTTCTCTAAAACACTTAATAAAATTAGTAGTGGTTTTAATTTTTGTTGATTTACCAGCCTTAACAGCCTTAACTTTTAACAGGAGATATCTCTCCATAATAAATAAAACATAATTACTAGCGGGAGCTTGACAAGATAGAGTGTCTGAATAGAGAGAACAGGTAGTCTCCATTTGCTCTCTGGCTTTCTAGAATTGATCCTTTAAATTTTAAACCTTATTTTGCCTAGCCTTGTATTGCGCAAAAGTCTCATCCTCCATCTTGATAAGTGCCTCGAATTTCTTCTTTAGCCCTTGGTGTTTGTGAAATGGGATCACCTTCTCCTTATGCTGAGCTAGCTCTTGATGAACTGATAAAAGCTCATTCTCTAATTTCCTAATAACGGCTTCTCTAACCAAGGGGGTGTAAAGAGATGTTTCATCTGTTTGGACTTCTGCATCTTGGGTCTCCTCAGGGTCAGTCTGCATAGCAGCTTCAACTGCTTTCGGAATTACATCTTGAACATTTTCTTTAATCTCAGTCTGGACAATAGTGTCTGTAGTGGGGTAGGCCGTTTGAGTTCCCTATGAAAAGATATAGGGTTCCTCTATTTGTATGGTAGTGTCTTCTATAATAGCAAGCTGAGTCTGGATTTCTCTTGGACAACCCCTAAGAAAATCTGTCCAAGTCTCTACATCCTTCGCAGAATATTGTTTTATTTGTGTCCCTACATTCTCCATTTCCTCTTTCAATTTCCTCATCCTGGTTGCTTCTTTTAACCAGTATTTCAACTACCTGATTACCTTCTTTTGTTTCCTATATTTTCTTAGCACCTTTTTAAGTTTAAATTTGTAGGGCTCTTCTACTCTCAGGCTCCCATCTGGGGCTGCATTACCTTTTGCCACTTGCACAGGCTGCATTATGTTAACATCATGAATGTTTCCAATTGGAGCTATGTTTGTTGGCGGGATTTCTCCTTCCAACTCATAATTATTATTCATTTCTTGTTCAAGACATCCCAATGCAATGGTATCTCCTGAATAGTCATCATTCTCTTGGTATTCTTCTTGGTAGGCCTCATCCATGGGGGACTTTGAAAAGGTAATATCACTTGGTTGATTGGCATCCTCCAAGTTTTCACCTTCAAGATTTCTTTCTGCTAGGGTGTCTTTGCGCTCCTCAGCTTCGAGGGGTGTTTCAATATCAGGAATTCTCTCTCTGCTCCTCCATGGGATCAGTGCATGGTTGGGTTTGTTCATGATCAGAATTGTCAGTAGGGACTGACCAATCAGGAATACAATTCTGTCTTTCAGTGTTCCCAGGTTGTTCCCTACCTTCGGTAAACATTTCCATGCTTCCCAAAACCATTGCCACTTCCTCCTCATAGTCTTGCAAAAGAGGGTATTAAGGACTAAGAGGAGGTGTGTGGGATGGTCTAGCTTCTTTTGTTTGGATTGGAATGTGTCCCTAGTCTTTTACTCTCACCGAGTGTCTACGCTTAGCTAATTCTAGGGGTGCAGTGTGGCTCTTTCGTTTTAATATTTTCTTTGGGCCTGGGGTTCTTGGCCCTTGCTACTCTGTTTCCTCATTTTCCGAGGGTGGAGCCAATGTGGCATCTATGATACTGTCCCATGTTAATTGTTGTTGTGCCAATCTATTTGTGATTATTAACTTAACTAACCCATGATTGCTAACTACACTATGTGGGTCCTTGGCTATCCTTACCCTTCGGGAAACATCGTGTAATAGGGAATTTAAACAAAATAGTAAATTAACTGAAATTATTTGCTTTAAAATGGCTAGGAGTTTCAGTTTTCAAGGCTTTACCACATCATGCTAGCTGTCGCGAGTGATATATCTTTGGATGATGATCACCAGCTCTTGCCATGGTTGCTGCAACGCCGAAGGATGAATTCCTATCCTCGTTCGTACCGTCCGCTTACCTATGTCCTAGAAGGCTTCAATTGCACTGTATAAAAGGACGTGTTTGTCTTCCCATTTCACCCCTTCCGCCAGAAGTTGAGTGACTTTGGCCAGGACTTCTTCTGAAACTATCATTCTTATGCCCTTGACCATTGTACTATTGTTCTGCAGATTTTGCAGAAACTCCAACATTAGCTCTTTATGGAATCCCTGCAATCTGTTTAAGTATTGTAACCAACAAGCATGTTCAAGGATTTTGTGGGCTTGATCTGACACCATCAGTACTAGAGGCTCACTTTGAATTGCTCTTCTACCCATAGTTGCTATAATTGGGTTTGGTTCTTCTGAAGACAACTATGTTTTACTCCTGTAATGCAACATAGCAGCGATGTATATCACAACAATTATAAAGGAAATGAATCTACTTGGATAAGAATTATCGTTTTTAGTTAAGTCGTCCATCCTGTCAGCGATATTTAATGCAAAATCATATGTTCACATGCCCGCCATAATGGTTGCCATTCTTTGACCAATTAAAATTTTCTGCTAATTATTTCATATTCGTGCACATCATGCAAATCGTACTTCAGAGGTAATCTGAATGATTATCACACATTTATTTATAAATGGAATACGTGCTATCCAAACGCAGGCCATCCCCCCCTCTAATGAGAGAAGGGCATCCACGTCCTTTTATCATGCAAAAAACAGGCAAATAACCAATGAAAAATAAATGTCGACAACCAATCTAAAAACCATAGCACACAAATCAATAAAGCATCTAAGCAACATGTGTCATCAGATGTGAATTGGCCAAAAAATAAAAACAACAACATCAAGTCATTATGTCAAATATTTTACCGTAATCAGAATTAATCATATCAGCATAATTAACAATTTATATTTAATAATTGTCATTTAATATGTAGACATATGGAATATGATAAATAGAAATAAAAATCACCATGCTATGCAACTTGTAAAAGTGCTACCAAACATAGTTTTTCGTTCAGAAATAAGGTCATAGGTGATAAGAGGTAGATTTCATATGGCAATATAAGATAATACTTCAATACCACAATAGAGCCACTGCTGCCAGCAAGCATTCAAAGCCTTGACAGGGTTGCTTTTTAACCCTCCCAAATGAGCTAGAGTCGTTTTTATATTTTAATATTTTTTCTTTTGTCACAAAGAGACCACTATGTTGACATGGTGACCAGATAATCATAGTGTCACTCACCAGGGTGAAACATAGATGATCAGGCTAGCTTGTGATGAGATCCCCTGTTCTTCTAACAAATTATTTATCAAGAAGATCATTACCTTGGTGTGGTAGACAAATTGGAATTTCAACTGTTACATTCTTATGATCATGGTAGGCTAGATCATGATGAGACCCCCTATCCTCTTCGGAGAATGTTATAAGCATTTTTCTATTTGTATTTTATTTGTGCAATTTTTCTTGTAAAAAGGGAGGCTCATTTTCTCCTTAAGAGTCAGGGATGGTGTAAGAAGTAAGAAGATGCCAATGGGAGTATTATACTCTTATCCCTTAATATTATATCGATGCGTTTTATCCATTTGGAAGTATAAACATAAGCTAGCATGGGTTAAATGTAATGAATCATTTCTTGATGTGTCCCAAAAGAAAATATGTTCAAACAACCATTATAAAGATACGCCATACTAGCTTGATGAATAAAGATAACCAACAAAAGGATTTTAGAAGTTATAATGACATTGTTATTACTATATATCTTTAAAAGAGGCATGAATGCACATGGCTCTTATCTTCAATACAAAAGAAGAAGATCATGGTATAATGATTAAGAAAAAAATAAGAAAAATTCAACATTTAGCTTGCAACAAGGTGCGATTCACTCTGCATATTATAATAATAATAGATATATATATATAATATATATTATATATAATATATATATATATATATAAGTATAGATATATAATATAATATATATATATATATATATAAATATAATTATATATATAATATATATATATATATATATATATATATAATAAATATATATATATAATGAAAATAAATAAGGAGAATTGCATTGTTCAATTAATTGAATGGTAGTCGTTCAATAGTTTGAATAGAAAAAACAAATAAGAAGAAAAATGTTGTTCAATCAAGTGAATGTTAATTGTTCAATAACTTGAACAACAAAAACCAATGAATGTAAAATGTGATGTTCAGTCAACTGAACGACAGTCGTGAGAATACAAAGAAAAATGTGATGTTCAATCAATTGAATGGAAGTCCTCTAATTGCTTGAGAAACCAAAACAAAATAAGAAAAACAGTGTTGTTCAACCAAATGAACAGCAAGCGTTAGCTTATTTGAATAATGAAAAACAAAAAAACAATGTTGTTCAACGAATTGAACAATAAACATCCAATTGTTTGAACAACAAACACAACAAAAAAATGTGTTGTTCAATGAATTGAATGGCAAACATTCGCTTGTTTGAACGAAAATGAAAAAAAATTGATGTTCAATCAATTGAATGACAAACATTCGCTTGTTTTAACAGTGAGAAACAAAAAAACAGTATTGTTCAACCATGTATGACAAGCGTTCACTTGTTTGAACAACAAAAAATGGAAAAAATGTGTTGTTCAATCAATTGAACAACAAACATCCAATTGTGTGAACAATGAACACAACAACAAAAAGAATGTGTTGTTCAATCAATTGAATGGCAAATGTTCGCTTGTTTAAATAGCTAAAAACGAAAAAAAAAAAGTGTGATGTTCAATCAATTGAACGACAAATGTCCAATTGTTTGAACAATGAACACAACAGAAAAAGGTGTTGTTCAATCAATTGAATGACAAATGTTTGCTTGTTTGAATAGTGAAAAATAAAAAAAAAAATGTGTTGTTCAATCAATTGAACGGCAAACATTCGCTTGTTTGAACAACGAAAAATGAAAAAACAATGTTGTTCAACCAAGTGAACAACAAGTGTTCACTTGTTTGAATAGCGAAAAATGAAAAAAATGTGTTGTTTAATCAATTGAAAGACAATGTCCAATTGTTTGAACAACTAACACAACAAAAAAAAAATGTGTTGTTAAATCAATTGAACAACAAACGTTCGCTTGTTTGAACAATGAAAAACAAAAAAAAAATGTGTTGTTCAATCAATTGAATGACAAGCATTCACTTGTTTGAACAGTGAAAATCGAAGAAAAAAAATGTGTTGTTCAATCAATTGAATGGCAAGAGTTAACTTGTTTGAACAACAAAAAATCGAAAAAAATGTGACGTTCATTCAATTGAATGGAAAACGTCCAATTGTTTGAACAACAAAAACAACAAAAATGTGTTATTCAATCAATTGAATGACAAACGTCCAATTG
Organism: Pinus taeda; assembly: GCA_000404065.3. Lineage (NCBI taxonomy): Eukaryota > Viridiplantae > Streptophyta > Pinopsida > Pinales > Pinaceae > Pinus > Pinus taeda. Next base: position 57,623 of record APFE031666554.1, read on the forward strand.
TTTGAACAACGAAAACAACAAAAAAGTGATGTTGAGTCAATTGAATGGAAAACGTCCAATTGTTTGAACAATAACATACATCAAAGAAAAACTACGTTGTTTGATCAATTGAATAGTGAGTTATAGAAAAAATAAATATGTTGTTTAATCAATTGACCAACAGGCGTTCAATTGTTTGAATAAAAAAAAAAAAAAATTCCATATTTATGTGGTAATGCCTACAAAGGTATGTACATTATTTACAAGTTTTCAAGCAATTTCAATTCTTTAAAGAAAAACTTGTTGCGTTATCATTCCCTGCAACTAGAATTTTCAAGGAGGGGTCCTCGCGTGCCTGCTTGTAGAAATATTCTTTGGTAAGTGGTTGATGATAGAGGCACACTCAATGCCCGTTTACGTTAAAGTAATGGCTGGATCCATCTATGGTAGTTAAGGTAAGAGTACCATTATTATGCACTTCTTGAATACCATAAGGGTCAAGCCATCTTGTTTGCAACTTTCCTAGGAAGTCCTAGAACCTGGAATCATACAGAAGTGCCCAATCCCCTTTTTGAAATGTTTTCTTCTTGATAAGGTTGTCATACAATTTTTCCCTTTGCAACCATATTATTGATGTCCGTTACAAAGCAAGCAATCAAGCTTCATCTAGTTCATTAAACTACTGAAGACACTTGGTTTAATCTTATGTTAAATCCAAACCCGCTTCCTGGGCCGGCCTTAAAGTCTTTATTTCAAATTCGATTGGAAAAATTGCTCCTTTACCGAACACAAGCTGGTAGGGAGAGTATCCAGTAGTATTCCTCCAAGTCATATGATATGCCCATAAGGCCTCTGGCAGTCTAGTAGTCCAATCTCATCAGTGCGTTGAGAGTGTTTTGGTCATAATTTCTTCGATAACCTTGTTGGTGCTTTCTACTTGCTCGTTCGCTTGCAGGTGATACAGAGAAGAGTTCCTATGCATGATATGATGGTTTCTAAGGGTGGCAGTAATATTGTTACCTATGAATTAATTTCCCCCATATGTGACCACTTCTCACAGTAACCCATATCTCACAAATAGCTCAAAAAGGAAGTTAATCACTACTTCCTCTGTGGTTCTTGGTAAATCTACTGTTTCTACCCATTTTGTCACATAGTCTGTGGCTACCAGTATGTAGGCCTTCTGATTAGGAGGTGGATGGAATGGACCTATGAAGTCTAATGCCTAACGCTTGAAGGGTTCTATGAAAAATTGTGGTCGAAGAGGCATTTCATTAGATTGACCAGGCTGACCCATCCTTTGGCAATTGTTGCAGGCCTGGGCATATTTTTTAGCATCCTTAAACATAGTGAGCCAGTAATAGCCCATGTGTAATACCTTATGTCCTATCCTTCGGTCTACGCAATGTTCCCCACAGGGTTCGTCATGGCAAGCCTTTACATGTCATGGATCTCATCCTTGCGGATATACACATGTCGACCCCTGTATGAAAACGATATCCACCTATCCAAGAGAATTGAGCGCTACGGTGAACAATCAATTGTCTTTCTGTTGTTACTAAATTTTTACGTAGCTTCCCTACTGCCAGATAATTTTCCACATCTATGTACCATGGCATCTTAGTCGTCACAACAAATAGGTGCTCATGCAGGAATTGGTCATCTATCGCTAGTGGATCATTAGCCTTCAAAATTTGAGATAGAAAATTAGCAACAGGATTCTCCTTTCCTGGACGATCTTTAATGGTAATGTCGAACTCCTACAAAAGCAATAGCCATCATGTTACTCAACCATTTGTGATAGGTTTATTAGCTAGATATCTAATGGTAGAGTAATTAGTGTACACAAAGACTTGGTAGCCAGTTATATAGTGTTTATATTTGTTTATTGCATAAATAATTGCTAAGAATCCTTTTTCTGTCACTGTGTAATTGAGTTCTACAGGCATGAGATTTTTGCCAATGTAATATATAGCATGAGGTTTCTTGTCCTCCTCCTAGCTGAAAACAACGCCTATGGCTACATCTGATGCATCTGTGGAAATATGAATAGGTAGCTCCTAGTTTAGGCCACGTAATACTGGTGTTGTTGAGACTAGTTTCTTTAATCTTGCAAAAGTTATGTCACACTTTTCACACCAACTGAAATCAATGTTTCCATTTAGAGTGTATAAGGGTGCTGCAATCTGTGAAAAATTCTTGATAAATCTACGATAATAACCTGCATATGCTAGGAAACTACGTACCTCTTTTTGGGTGCAAGAGGTAGGCAGTAAAAGAATTACCTGTATTTTTGTTGGGTCTACCTGTATTCTTTCTACAGAGATGTAAAGCCCTAGGATCACGCCCTCAGTCATCATCATGTGACACTTGACATTGCTTAAATATAACCTGGTAGCGATGCATCATTCTAAGACTTTTTCTAACACCCATAATGCTTGATCAAAAATCATCCCCATATGGAGTAAAATCATCCATATATACCTCTAGACCTTCATTTATTAGATCAGCAAAGATTCTTAGTATAGCTCTCTGAAATGTGGTCGGGGCATTGCACAAGCCAAATGGTAGTACTCTGTATGCAAATGTGCCCCAGGGACAGGTGAAGGTCGTTTCGTCCTAGTATTTAGGGGCAATCTGAATTTTATTGTACCCACTGAAGCCATCTAGAAAGGTGAAGCACTGCTTCCGTACCAACGTATTGAGGACCTTATCAATGACTGGGCTGGGAAAATGGTCTTTCTGTTTTTCCTTATTTAACTCTCGATAGTCTACACAAATACGACATTTCCTTTTTTTCTTGGGGATGACCACCAAAGGGGAGACCCATTTACTATTTGAGATAGGATAAATAAAGTTTACATCTAGTATCTTTTGTAATTCCTCTTTCACGATATCCTTGAGGTGAGGGTTCAACTTCCGTTGAGGCTATCGGATGGGTTGTGCATTTTTCTTTGTATAAATGTGGTGTGTACATAACTGTGGATCTATCCCTTTCATATCATGATAATCCCAGGCAAAATCCCCTTTATTTTTCTACAATACGTGGATAAGGTTTTTCTGTTGTTAGCTCTCCAGATTAGCATTGATATTTAGAACTTTTCCTGGTTCGATCACAACTAGTTTCCTATTCTGGACAATGGTTATTTGAATATGCTGGTCATCTATGTCCTTTAGGGGATCTTCCATGGCTTCATTATCAAGAATTGCTTTCAACATCTAACACTCCACATTGGTTGGCTAATGTATGAAAATATTGATAACATCAACTTCAGTTTGAGTTTTACATTCTAGCACTTCCGCGACTGCGAGTGGTGAATGGATGCTCTCTTCCAGGTACGTTGGTGGCTTCTTACGTATTTTTACAATGGGCAAACTTGGCCTAGTAGGAGGGTATAACACCAGATTTTTTATAGCATCTCCCTTTGTGAGGGTAATGCTTCCTTCACGACAACTAATATATGCATCAACTATTGCTAGTCAAGGTCGTCCTAGAATCAAAGGATGCCCATCCAACCTACTCCTTGGGTTTATAACTAGGAAATCTACTGGATATTCCTGTGAGTCAATAGAAACTGTAATATCTTGTAATTTCCCTTCTAGTCTTACCATCATTCAATCAACAAGCTCTAATAAAGTGGTGATTGGTTCTAAGGTTGTAATACCAAGTGCTTGACAAGTTTCTGTTGTTAATATGTTAATGGCAACTCCTATATCAACTAGTGTATTTGGAAAAGAGCGGCCATATATCTGAACTGCTACTATGGGATTTCCAGGGTCTTCGTGCTTTATTGGAGTTTACTCTCTCAAGAATAAATCGGATAAGGTTCCTACGACATGGATAGTGCATTAGGTTTTTACCTTCCTCACAGGCCCTTTTACACATAATTCTTTGATGGTTTTGGGATAGATGGGAATGTATTGAATAGCATGGAGGAGGATAACCTTAACACACAAATTTTTTAGTTCTCCTACAAGATCAAAATCAAGATATGTGATCAATTTAGGTATCACTAGCCTTTTGGGGAATGGAGGAGAAGTTACCATAAGTTTTTCAGGGTCATCATGTTGATCTGTTTCTTCCCCTTGCTTTGATTCAGTGTTATTTACAAGTGGTGGAACATGTAAGGATGATGGAATATGTATAGTTGGAGTTAAAATTTCAATTGAAGGTTGGTCCCTATTTTCTTCAGGGGTTGTGACACAACTTGACTTCAATCTTAGCTCATTACATTCTTCCTGCTGAATCTCATATTCCGGATTTTCAATAACCTGTACCAACTGGACTAGCCTATTATTAGGATTCGGGTTTGGCTGAGCTGGTAACTGTGGCCGTAGAAGAGGTTGAGAATTTTGTTGTAATGTATAAGGAGCTGACAATGCAGTCTAATGATAGGGGCCTATTCTCGAAGGTATATTGGATATCCCTAGAGGTCGCTATAAATTTGTAGACCAATTCAAGTTTGAGAGGTGGAGGCAGGCCACTAGGATTAAGAGGGAATGCCTTGCCAAATAGGAGTAAAAGGAGAATTCAGCTAACCATTTCTTGGAAAAGAGTGTGTTGGCTAGGATGTCATAGGGAATGGTGGAATTTTCCAGTTTGGGTAGGGTGATTGGCCTTCCCAGGCTACCCAAAGGTTCTATTTTTTATTAAACTGTGATGAAGGGAAAAATTGGGATGCGTCTTGCAACATACCTGTAGGTTTGGCTTGCCATTGTCAACGTTGGTTCATCAAATAAACTAGTTATGTTTCCTCCTATACTTCTTTGAATACTACTTTTAGCCATGGCAATGATGGACATTGTTCAGTATAGTGATCTTTACTACAAATGGCACACATCTGAACCATGTCTAACGGGCATTCCCATTGGCTGTGCTTCTTTTGACAACGTGGGCAGAAGATGGCAAAAGTTTGTTCTGCTAAAGCTTGTTTTTGTTTGGCTTGTATAACGTCGAGCTGTGTTGTAAGAGTGCCTAGGATATCCGTCTTAAAATCTTCTAGGAGGTTGCCAATCTCCATCCACGTTATACCTCGACTATGTGGTTTACTTCCTCTGCTCATTGGATCTTGGCTAGCCACTCCTGTATGTGCGCTTCCTCGCAAACACCTGATACACAAACAAATGATTTCATCATACTCTTCTTGAGAAATATCCCCTTTTCCCTTTAAGTTTAGAGTATCTAACCATTCTTATTTCATTCCTTTAATCAATATAGCTCTTAGGACTTATTTTGGTAGGGTAGTGTGTGAAGATCTTTGAAAATTATAATTAAATCATTCTACATATTCTTCTAGTGTTTCGTTATCTTTTGCAATCATCTTGAAAATCTTACCTTTCAGTTCCCTAGTTTTACAAAAGTCTTGATATATTTTAAGGAAGGATCTTTTCATCTCATCCCAAGAATTTATGGTTCGCCCACCTAGACCCATAAACCGTCTTAGAGTTGCCACTTTAAAAGTAGAAGGGAATAATTTTAGTTTTTGGGGGTCGATGGTATAGTCGTACCCTCTACAAAGGACATCAAACTCAAACAGGAAAGCATCAGGATCCTCTGTGATCATCCAATGAAAGGTTGGGATGTTTCTATAGAGGAATAGCCTTCATATGAGCATTGGTCACTTGGTCAACTACGGGGTATTCTAATGTCAAGGTTTGATCTTCGGGTGGTTATTCTACCATTTGATCAAAGATATTCCAATAGTATTTATGGATTTAAAGGGGTGCCTCCGTAATAAACAAAGAGTTAGCAACCTGAGCTGGCTTTACAGTACTCCCTAGGTTTGGAATCTTAGGAGATCCTTGTTTAGACAACTATGGTTCTGCTTTAGCAGCCCCGCTAGTTTCTCCTTTTCCTTCTTGTAAGTTACAGGATTTTCCCTCTTGTAGAGGATCAAAGGGTAGGCTTATTGTAGCTTGAAAACTCTATTTTGATCCTCCTACTTGGCTTTGAACCTCAACATGAGCTGTAGATGGTGGGCCTGCTGGTTGAGGGATAACAATGGAACTTTTCCCAGGTATAGCCTGGAATCCTATTGATGCTTGAGACTCTGCTCTTCTTATGATTTCATCGATAAAGGTCGTTCTCCCAAGGTTCACTGATCCTTTGGGTTTTGTGGGTTTTGGTAGAGGATTCTATTCTTTCTCTATCTTTTTATTTCTAGTCACTCATAAAACAAATTCCTATTTAACCTCTAAAATTTTGTTGTAAACTGGGCAGTTAAGCAAGCACTTTTCTTGGTAGGTACGCAGGTTCTTACCTTTCATTTTTAAAACCCAGTTCTCTTACAGCAAAGGAATACAATTAATCACTTTAAACACTCTCCTCGACAATGACACCAAAATGTTGGCTCACTAAGATGTCTTTTTACAGGAAATCTTAATCCCTACATTAGTTATCAACCCAAGGTAAGTATTTCTATTTCAAGAGTGCCAACACAGTATGTGTAGTGAAGTTAGAGGCTATCTAATGGTGAATCGTTGCAATCATTAAAATCCAATTCTTCAATCCAATTCACACAACTCTGCAAAGAAACTATCTATGAAAGGAATGCTCGAAACAACCTATGTAATTATATACAACTTGTTTCGAAACCAATTGAAACTTGAATTCAAATGAGAATTACAGGGATAATTACTCAAATAAGCTTGAGACTAATCACACTTAATTAAGAAAAGCAACTATGATTATCGAATAACACTAACAACTCAAATCAATTTGCATTACCAAATAGCAATAACAATAGCAAATTGAACAACAATCAGTAAGTGAACAACAACAGCTATAAAAGATTCCTAAATGATAAACATTCTATCTTGCAATCTATAGAAGTTACTCAGTCTTGTCTCTCAAGATCTATGATAACATTTATTCAATCTGAACAGCAATCAACCACACATTCACTCATTCTAATCAAAGCTCTTACTTAAGTCTATCTCACAGTTTCAGTATAAAGCTAAGTGAACAACGGTATAAATCAATATCACCAATCTTCAAGATAAACAAAAGAAATAAGAATTAAATCAAATACAAATACTAAATCTAAAGTATAACACAAAGGAGTAGTGGAACTTCTTATGACTGGGCCCAGACTCACCAGATGCCCCTACTTAATAAAAACTCATAATATGGAGATGTATCAGTCACAACCTTCCTTCATTAACTTGAAAGTAACAGCTGACAGAGTAACTGAATTAACAATGTTTATACTCCAAAGAAAATAACTACATATTAAAAGTTTGAACTCCCATCTAGTTGCCTTTAGGCCTTATATAACATAAAAGGGAAACTTGGATAGAAGCGAATCCTTAGGATCAGGGTATCCTGAGGATTTCACAATATAAAATCTGGTCATATGATAAAAGAGGAGTACTCGAACTGATCTTTTGCTTCCTTATTTGCCCCAGATGTCGTGGCTTTTCCCCTTCATGGCCTCGTATTGTCTTGCCACTGAACAACTTTTTCCCAATCGCATCTCTGGATAGAAAGATAGAAAAGACTCAGTTTTTTGTACTAAATTCGCTTATTCTATCACCAACTAGTTTCTTCCAACTTTGACTAATATTTTCCTCATTTTATTCTATAAACAGAGATAATATTATAAGGATGAATGACAAATGAAGCATTAAGTGAAGAGAAATCATACCTTTTTCTCGTCCCAACAAACCTCTCGTCCCAACAAACCATATTAAAGTGCATAATGTTTTTCTTGTATCTATTTTAAATAAATAAATCAATGATAGTTCTCATATAATTGGTTAGAATTTGATACAGGTGGAACCAGAAGGAGATTTCTTGGTGAAACCACTTCGCATCGTAGATCAAAAGGAGACCTTGCTCCAGAATTGATTTGTCGCTCATTTTAAAGTGAAATGGAAGCACTTTAAACTTGAGGACTCTAGTTGGGAACTAGAGGAAAAAGCACGAGAGGCTTACACATCATTGTTTTAAGAGGGAAGGAATTTGAATATGAACACTCAGAATGATGTTGAATAAAAAAGAGGGGAAGATGTAATACCCCTTTGTTTTATGTTTTGCAATTTTTATATGGAAATATTTTTAGATTTTATGTTTGGTAAGCCATGTTTGGTTGAAATGGAGGTGAACCATAAGTTACTTTGATGTAATAAATAATTGTTTTATTAATAAATAAAAATGTTGGACACTACTTGGGAAAGAAACACTAGAGTAAAAAGATTCTTGACACACTTAGGAAACCATCAATGGTGCATGAGATTAAAGTAATTCTTCCCTAAAAAGGACTCCTAAAATCCTTAGGAGGTAATAGATAAGATTAAATGAGATGGGAGAAAAATATCCATTAAATCACTTAGTTGGAGAAAAATGCTAAGTAAGGGCTGAATAAAGCACCGTGGGAGAGAAAGACGGGCTTTAAATAAATAAAAAAACCTAAGCAATTGGTTGGCATACCCAAAAAGGAAAAATGATGTGTAGACAAACCTAAAATAAAGGAGACTATAAATTATATATCATTCTGGAATCAAGAGGTTGATTGTCCAGTGACAAGATATCTTGGCTCAGGGGGAACTAGTGGATCAGTTCAGGGTAGGGTGGATAGTGTTATTCCTATGTGTAGTGCCATAAATTGGACACCGTTAGAAATTATGTAGACTTTTAACTTCTGTATATACTAATTATGGATCTCATATCTAAAGAATTCAATTATTTATATGTTTGTGTATATATTCTCATTGGAAAAACATGCATTTGAACTTTGAATGTGTTTCCAATTTGTTTTAAGTATATTGTTAAATATATATATATTTCAATACTTATTAAATTGGTATCATGATTAAAGGTAGTTCTGGGTGAAGTAAGTTTATATGTCCAAGTTAAAATCATGATTTATATGTGAAATTGGGTACAAGGTAAATCGATAGTGTTGGCGATTTTTGAATGATCTTAACAATTCTCATTATATTTTCTTCTTGTGATGATTATGGGTAAAAGGATTCATGATTGTGTTCATAGATCTGATTATAACCTGTATTCCTATAAATTTAGTCTGTTACAAACCTAGATGCCTCAGATGGGCTAAGAGGGGGAACCTGCTAATCTGTATATTGTTGATGAGCTTTTTTTAGAAACTTTTGAGCGCTATAAGATTCTAATATTAAAAAAAAGAGGAACAACCTATATATAAATTGGATGGAAACTCATTTCCTTCAATAGGAGAGATGGGATGTTGATTTTTTGAAAAGATAAAATTTCATTTTAAGTTGGGGAATTTCTATTCAGCAAAATATGAGTATTTCCTAGAAAGAGTAATGGCTATGTAGGATTCTAGTTATTCGAGAAAAATAAATTTATCACTTTTCACCTAGTTTATATGACCAGATGACAATAAAGTGGAATATAAATAACATACAAACAAGTTTTCACTAGGAAGGCATTCAACCAACAAAACGTTTTGAGAATTCAAATATATCTTGACTAGGAGATTGTAACTTATAGTTTTTATTCAAGATAAACATAAAATCCAATATAAGATAACTAAAGACATCATTAAGTCATTCAGAACGCTAAAAATTATACTAGCATTCCTTATTAATTTGATAGGAGTACCATGGAACATCCTACTATTCTATTTTTCCACCAAGACTAGAAATCTATTTAAATTAGCACCACACACTAAGAAACATGTACAATGGAATGAGAAGGTTAGAGGTCGTTTTCACAAGAAGAAGTGGAGGGTGTGTACTCCCTTTACAAAAAACCCCATGAGTGTAAATGCCACATTTCGTTATCACTCCATGAAAACCTCCTATGAAATAAACTCAATAAAATTTCTAGAAACGAATTCTAGAAAAAAATTATCTGGAACCATAGAAGTATAAGAATCTCTTTCAAAACGAGACATATATAGAGGCCCCATGTATAAAATAAACTTGGAATCATAGAATTACTTGATACAAATAGAATACATCATATATATGTTTCTCAGTGTTGGGACTAGAGAGTACCAATTAACTGAGGTTATTAAAGAACATAAGCCATTTCTTGAAAGTATAGTGACATGGACCATAGGCAAATTGGGAGTCATAAAAATCATGTTACATAGGGGTCCATAACCAAATTCCTTCAATTCAGATTAGTGGAAGTAGGAGGACATGAAATGTGTCTCTACACCATGAAAAAAAATGATTAAAGCCTTGAGACAAGATAGTGACTGACCTAAAAGAGGCAAGCAGGAATTAGAGTGTAGACAATAACTAGAGCGAATCATAAGCAAGCACGATGAATAGCACATAGATACCTACAACCATAGAAGAAAGAATGAGGTAAAACAATAATGAAAAAATGTGAGAATTACAGGTAAACCCCATAACGATTTTAAGAAGATTGTACCTGTAGATATATGAACCCTATGCACATTGCTCCTATACGTTAGGAATTAAGTCAACCAAGGAAATGAGAGAGTGCTGCCAAAAAAAAATGATGACACAAAAAGGAATTAAAAGCAGCATTTTGTGGTAACCAAGATATGAGGCCTTTGGCATTATATTCAAGAATTATGAAATGGGAATTTGAGATAATCACTATAGAGAACAAAGAAAATGATAATTTCTTGATCAAGTTACCTAGGTTGTGGAATAGGTGCCCATGTGCAAGCCTTTAGTTGTTGGGGCTACATTACCTAACTCGAAAGGAGGCATAGAACAAAACCCCAGTGGTGGAAGGAAAATAACAAAAAAATTGTTAAACATAAAAGACTCTCCAAAACCCTTAATCAAGGTGTGTGAACCTCAACCCTTGGGAAATATGTGAAGAACTATTCTTTTTAATAACTGTAACTTACATGAAGAATGAGTAGCTAAACTCCAGAAAGAGGAAGGCCTAATTTGTGTGGAACACTGAAGGAGAGAAAGTACAAAACGAATTAGTATTGAAACCCAATGCCTCTCAAAGACTTCTGAAGGAAAACATTAGCCAAACCTCATTGCTATTAACTAAGTGCAATGTAAAAAAAGATCGATTGTTATACATATTGGTGTTGAGCCATCACCTTCGGTGACATGAACCAGGTGCATAAAACCTTGCTACACATGGAAAAAAGTATATCCTATCTCTCTAAATGGAAGAATGAAAAAAGGAAAGGATATAATTGGGAAAGGCAATGTCATCAAAGGTGTTAGGTTTTAGGGAGCAAATCCAAAAACAATTATAAGTTGTTAGATAAGATTGACAATTTGTCGCTGTTGGATGATGACCTAGGTGTTGAACTGGTAAATCCCCTCTACGGACAGAGGCGATCCCACTAGCCCAACACGGGTCTAGCAACAATTACACACGCTACACGCAGGTTCCTAATTGCATAAATCAAAGATCGATCCGAATGATCTACCTGGAATCCAACGCTAATTGTTGTAGAAGAAACGTCGCTCCCGTCCCTTAGCTTTGGCTGGTCACAATCCTTACGCTCCCCAGAAACGGACAGTTGCACAAGCAAAGAACGATAAAAACACAAGCGTAAAATCCAGTATATGCAATTATATATTGGTCAGACAAGATATAACTCAAATACCATTAAAAGACACATGAGTGGAACCATAATGATAGTCGTTCATTAATCAGTAAAAATAGAGAAAGATTACAACCAAAGGGTTCTGAAGTTGAACCTCCTCTGACTGGGCCAGCAGCTAAATATGCCTTGCAAAGTGACCTCTTCTCTCTCAATATTTTGGCAGCATAACCCCTCTATAGTTCTCAATTCTCACTATCACTCCAGCATAATCTCAGCACTCACATTAGCTCTAGCAAAACTAGTTGGTTTAATGCAGGGTGACAGTTATTTAGAGATGGAGGAGGAGGAAGTATGCATTGTATCTGGACACCTACTGAAGATTTAGCATTGTCCCAAAATAGCCACTGAACTTGGTTGTCATGGATAAAAAGATGACACTCGACCACTTCCATGAGATTTTTCCCCAGAGAACTACATGAACAAAGAAGGCAAAAACACTTCAGTGCGCGCTGGCTAAAAATCATAACCAAAATTAGGTGGTGCGGGCTTTGCTCTATGACAGAGCATCCATGGGCGCGCTCTCTCTGGAGGAACTGAGCCATTGGCGCGGGTAAGACTCTGTGGACCCGCGCTAATGGAAAAAGGGCACTTTTTAGGGCTAAT
>APFE031666554.1:92026-124183 GCA_000404065.3 Pinus taeda
GAGAAACAACACTTCCATCTTTATAGTTGTGAGGGGTATGCTTCCTGGTTTCCATAATTTTGCTTTCCACTATGTCACAAAGCCCTTTTACTCTTTCTAATTGTTGTGGTGTTTCTCTAAAGAAGGTGTTACTCTTTGTATCCTCATAATGCGCTATCATTTCCTCCGTGAAAATTGACCACGTAACAAGTTTTTTATGAGAACAAATCCCTTCATACCATAAAAATTGATCTAGTTCTAAATATGAAGATGCAATACGTACCTTTTGTAACAGTGGTACACTATGTAGATCAAAATATTGCTCCATCTGAAGTATCCAATTTACTGAATCCTTGCCATCAAACTTCCTCATCTTGCTTTTTCTTGATTTTAGGAGCTCAATCTTGAAACTACTATAAATCTATACTTTCGGATCTTTAAGTTCTAAAATTACAACCTACAGTAGCCCTCTACGTCCTCTTTCAAACGCCACCAATCTAATCCAAATTGGATTCTCCAAGAAGGAGTTATGCACAATCTCCCAAGATGGCCTGATTATAGACTAATTCAGTAGAGCGAACTTTCATGACGTGCCACGTGTCCCTGTTTTAACCTTTTGCTCTGAAAAATATATACAAGAAACTATAGTCTGTCCTCTTTCTATACCTTCTTTTGAAATTTCAATCTGATGCTCAGAGAGAAAGTTATGATGATTTTCCGTAGGTCACCTGTTTTGAATGTAATTCATGACTTTTCAAAAGGACCAACCTCCTCAAATCATATCTCCAAAAATATAGCACGAAAAGCTCTGAAATTCAGTCCTGAGATTCAGCACGAGGTCTTCTCAAATTGTTTTTTTTTAGCTTTTGAAACGTCGTAGAAAAAAAGTTATAGCGAAAATGCCACGATGACCTGTTTGGAGCAGCGAAACCCTAGAATCCAAAGCTCTGATACCAAATGTTATCAAACTAGCTCAAGAAAAGATAGAAAAGATAGATCAACGCCTTAGAATTTAGCCTCTTCGAGGGGGCAACCTCCTTTACACTACATAAATGAACAATTCTTAAATGATCCAAATCAAAAGACCTCCTTTCTATATATAGGAGTTTGAGTCATAACATAATCAGAGACGACATAACAATAATAATGTAAGGGCGCAATAACAACAATAGTGGGCTTCTATGGGGCACAATAGTAACAATATGGGCACTACATGGGTACGTCACTATAATAAGTGGGTTGTACTAAATAACAATAAGGGGTTACACTAGTAGTATAGGGGCCTAATAGTGGGTTTAGGAGAAAAATATAAATAATTAATTATTCTTAGGTTCAATAGGCTAAAACATTAGGTCTAGAGGTTTTCTAAGGGACCCAATGAAAAGGATAAAAAGCGAATACCTAAGGTGAGGTCTCATACATTGTGTAAGAGAAATGTGAGTTCTCTTATGCTATGTGTTTCCTAGGAGGGCTAAGTTCCACTCGTGGATGTTTAATAACCTTAAGAGAATATGGAGCTATAGTTATGAGAAGGTCATGTCAAGTGTTGGAGAAGCACCAAGGTAGGCAAAGCTATGAAGGGATAACATCAGGCTGATATTTCTTAGGACCTAGTCTAAGCCAAGATATACCATGCTATTGAACATTTAATGAGGTCAAGTGTGAACCAATACTAATGAATACGGCCAAGGGTACAATTCCATGAATAAGGATAACCATGTTTCAATTCATATTGTGAAGATTAAAAACCCTAAGGAACATATTTAACAAGGATGGATCTGCTAACTGCAGGGTTCTGTGGAAGAAGAAAAAATTCATGAAGGATATCTATCTAGGACAAGTTAAGTTTTATGCCTTGGGATAGGGCTTAAGCCATATTTCATTGTGAACGTGGACATTGCAAGGTTATGAGGTAGCTGTAATGAGGGTCAAGCTCCCTCAGGTTATACCCATTTCAATGAAGGGGCGACAAAATGAGATAATTGTAGGCATTTACTGGGTAAGTTTCTCAGATAGAGCACCAAAGGACACCACTGACAAATAGATCACAGATTAATACACCACTATTTTTGACGTGGTTAAAACCCAAAAAGAGGAAAACAGTCCACAACCTGAGCCAATGCGACCACTTTAGGTAGTTTATTAATGTAAAAGAAAGAAATTTACATAAGCTTCTCTCATGAATGGTCACCCTACAAATTACCCTCTGTGCTCTTTAAATGTAGATCACGAACCAATCGAGTGTTAAGACATGGATCAAGTGTCGGTATTATTGAGGAGAGAATGAACCATTGGATCACTTCATGTCTAGAATATATCATGACCATCAGATTGTAACTTACAAAAGTGCATAGTAAAGAAACACACTTCGCCTAACACTATACTAGACCAAGTTATACTTAACTCTTTCCTATGTGTTAGAATATGCTAACATACCCCCTTAAGAACAACTTGGGATAGGATTGAAGGATGTACAAATATGACACAATAGGAGAAGGAAGGAGGCATTAGAGCCTATCCCCCATTAGTGAAAAATTCCTAAACTCCAACCATAAATCGAAGTTTAGTAAAAATCACCACTCTGAGAGCCTTTGTAAAGATGTTTGCAACTTGATCATCGGTTGAACAATATTCCACTTCAAGAACATGGTCATGAATGAGCTTTCCGATGAAGTGCATGTGTAGTTCAATGTGTTTGATGCACTGATGTTGGACTAGATCTTTGCCCAGTTGAATGGCACTTTGATTATCACACCAAAGTGTAGTCGAATGTTGCTACTAAAAGCCAAACTCTGACAGGATCTGTTGAATCCACAAGGCTTCCTTATTATATTCTATGGCTCCACGATACTCTACTTCTACTGAAGAAATATAAATGACACTTTATTTCTTACAAGCCCATGTAAGAGGTCTAGAACCAAGAGTGAAGATATAACTTGCAGTAGAATTCCGATCATCAGGGTCACCATCCCAATCGGAATCAGTGAAACCAAGCAATAGTGGAGATTCTTATGCACTATAATGTATCCCAAACTGAACTATACCTTGAACATAACAAAGTATTCTTTTCACTGCTTTCCAATGACTTTCATGTGGGTTTTTCATAAACCGACCACTAAGGCCAACATCAAAGGAATGCTTAGGATGAGTATGGGTCAGATGCAAAACTTTTCCTACAAGCTAATGGTATAAGGTAGCATGAACTTCAGGGGAAGCACAAGTGGATGCAAGTTTAGCTCCATAGTGAAAGGGACAAGGGGTTGGCTTATAGTCTTCCATGTGAAAGTGGCGTAGAAGATCACAGTACTTGGACTGGAAAAGGGAAATACCTTCCTTGGATTACAAGACTTGGAGACCAAGAAAATAATGCAAGTGTCATAAGTCTGTCATTTCAAACTACCTTTTAAGGCTGGACTTCACATGATTTATAAGGTTGGGATCACTACTAGTAAAGATAAGACCATCAACATAAAGAACAAGAATGATAAGAGAGTTACCCACTTTCTTGGTGTAGATAGTATTGTCAGAATGACACCTAGAAAAGCCATTATCTAAAAGAAAGCTATCCAATTTTGCATACCAAGCTCGAGGGGATTGTTTGAGACCATAAAGGGATTTCTTAAGCTGACATACAAGGTTGGATTTTCTTTTATAAAGCCAGAAGGTTGTTCCGTATAGATTTCTTCATGCAAGTCCCCATGCAAGAAGACATATTTAACATCCATCTGACGGACTTCCCATTTGAAAGAGGTAGCAAGGGAAGAACAAGGCATATAGAGTTCATTTTGGCAACAAGGGAGAAGGTTTTAGTATAGTCAATGCCTTCAACTTGTGAAAAACCCTTAGCAACAAGATGAGCTTTATGTTTATCAACTTTTCCATCTGGTCCAAACTTGGTTAGGTAAACCCATTTGCATCTAACAAGTTTTCGTCCCTTTGGAAGAGGAACAAGATCCCATGTATCATTTACCAATAATGAATGATATTATTAATTTGTAGTTGTGTCCCAATATCAATGGTCTAAAGCTTCTGCAAAGGTGTCATGATAATAATTCGCTAAATGTTGAGCCAATAAAGAAGAGGCTCTATCAAATTGAGAACATGTATTTCGCTGATGTACAGGATCACCTGCAGGAGCACTTGCTGCATCCTGAGTATCATAGACCCATTTTGGAAGCCGAGGAGTTGAAGGATGATCCTAAGAAGCTGGGGAAGGATTTTCATCCTCACTATCATCATCTGAAGAAGAAATATTTTCAGAATTAGAATGGATAGAGAGAGGTGGCACATCCATCGAACTAGGCTCGTAGGCCAATACATTTTCAATAAACTTTACATCTCTTCTAATGATAACATTTTTGGACTTAGGTGAAAGAAGTCTATATCCTTTGACATCTTCAAAATATCCAACAAAAATACATTTTTAACTCTTAGGTTCTAAGGCTTTATGTTTCTTATCTTGAATATGGGCCCATGCTTCACTTCCAAAAATGCAAAAGTGGCTTACATCTAGTTTAATTGAGCTCCATCCTTCTTCTGGACTGATATTATTTAAAACCTTAGTAGGAGAGTGATTTACTATGTAATTTTCACAGTTAATTGCTTCTACCGAATAATTAAGACTATGTCCTTTAGATTGAAACATACAATTAGCCATTTCCTTTAAGGTGCGGTTCTTCCTTTAGCTACACCATTTTGTTGTGGAGTGTATGGAATAGTTTGTTGCAATTGAATTCCATGCTCAGTGAAAATTTTGATGAATTTGTTGTTAACTATTCTCCGCCATGATCATATCTTAGCTTAAGAATTTGATGTCGAGAATTTTTCTCAACAAAGGCCTTAAAGGCCAAGAGCATGTTAAATACTTCACTCTTGAGTTTTAAGAAGTATACCCAAGTGTGTCTCGAGAAATCATCAATGAAAGTTAAGAAATACTTGTAGCCAGAGAATGAAACAACTAGAAATGGACAACATAAATCATTATGCACAAGATGTAAAGGGGCTGAGGCATGCCAAGAGGCACGTTTTTCAAAACTATCCCGATGATGTTTTCCAAGTACACATCCGCAACAAACACCATCTCTGCAAGATACCATAGGAACATCTGTCACCATATTTTGTTTACATAGATTTTGAAGGGAGAGATAATTTGTGTGACCAAATTGCTCATGCCAAAGTTTTCTCACTTCATCATTATGAGAAACAAATACGAAGGGAAGAGTTGATGACCCAAAGTTGTTTAAATCATCAACAATGCCAGTAGCTAAAATCTGTCTAGGATCTCTTAGGTCCTTAATTACAACATTGTGAGGTGAAAATTCAACGATTTTACCTTCAATTAAATCAGTTATCTAATATAAAAATATAAGGTCTCAAGATAATGTTGGAACACATAATACATGATTAAATTGACCATTGTCTAGATGAATAGTTCCAGTCTCTACAACACTAAGAGATCTATCATCACCAACATATATATTTTTGGCATTACAATCATTTAAAGAAGAAAACATGGCTTCATTTTTGGCCATGTCATAAGAAGCTCCAAAATCAATGAGTGACTCATTAGAATGAGAAGAAGATACATTTAGTGCATAACCAAACTAAGATGTTGACAACCACATGCAGAAAGTGTTATTCCTGAAGATGAAGTTTAAGTTGAAGAGTTCTCCATGGATGTTATGCTCCTTCATTGCTTCTTCCAAGGCTTCCATCTTCTTAAAGCATTTGGATTCTAAGTGGCCATCTCGAATACAAAAGTTACAATGCCTACCAGTCTTCTTCCCTTTGCTTTTATTTGCCTGATCATTATGTTTAATTGATTTTTCATTTTGAGACTGAAAGTGCTTATGACCCTTGATTGGTTTAGGACCATTCTTTTTAGGATGTTTCTCCTTAGGATTCTTTGAACTTGGTTGCTATTAAGTGGCTAAGGCTTTCTTAGAAGAGTTTCCAAGATTAAGAAGACCAAGATGTAGGATTTTTTCTTGTTCTCTTATTAAAGAATCCCAAAAGGCATCAAAAGAGGGGGACTTGTATTCTTGTCCTTGAGAAATAGAGGCTTCTCTAGTAGAATGGAAGGTGGAAACAAACACAGAGTAGGTTGGTCACAACATAGTAAGAATGGAATAAATAAGGCTATCATCTTCTTTCTTAACCTTAACAACTTCCAAGAGAAGTCTAAGGGTTTTGAACTTTGACAAAAGATCTTCAATGGAAGAAAAATTATTGGGGTCCAACGTAAGCAAATCATTTTTGATTTGATGGGCTCTAATTTCTTTTTTGATTCCAAAACCTTTATTGATCAGTTCCATTGCTTCATCAGGGGTATCAAGTTTTGCGATATGGAAACTAAAGTATGGAGAAATAAACATCGCTATCAACCCACATTCTTGATATTGCCTATTTTCCCATTTGGCTTGCTTATCTTCATATTTAGGTTTAGTCTCTTGGCATGAGGCTATTCTATAAAGACCTTTACTTTTAAGTAAATCTTCCATGTAGGCCACCCATTGAAAGTAGTTGGTGCTGTTAAGAATAACTTGGAATCAAATTTCAATTTTAAAAGAAATTGAAGTTGAATATGCTAAAATGAAGCATTCTAATGGAAGAATCTCGAAAAATTAGGTCGATTCATAAAAAACAGCTCTAAAAATGGCTTCCGGATGAAGAAGTTATGGATTTTTTCAAGAAAAGTTGTTGAAGACACTGACAAAGTGCTTGAAGGTGAAAAAGTGAATGATAATGTTATATTTAACCCCAACACCCTCGCCCCTTTCCAAACATAATCTAATTATCTCACTTTTAAAAGAAAAATTATGTGACCCACTTCTATAAATAAGTGAAAGTCACTTTTACAGTGGTACTTTATGAGCTACCCACTAAATTGTAACTTAAATAAAAGATAAAGGGACTTTAGAATTATAAGTGACTCACTTTTTATAATGGGTGAGAACACTTTTACATTAAGTAAATTTAAAACATAAGTTACATGTGCTTTATGAAAAATTAACTAAACGAAAGGAAATACTTGAACACAAGACCTCTATTCTCATAAAGTCATTTTTTTTGGGTTTTTTCTTTTTTAGTCATTGAAGCTTTGGGGTGTGTGCTTATTTGAAAAAACCATTTTTTCCTACAAAAAAAAGCCACACAACCGAACATGGACATGCAAAAAAAACCAAACCATATGGCTCGAAGTTAGCTTTTGCTGGAAAGTAAATATTTTTCTCAGTATTTCTGATTTTCTAAGTTCACACTAAGGCGTGATAGAAGAGAGCATACACATGAGAAAAATCCTTACTTTCTATTTCTAATTTGCCCAGACCACATAGAGTCATGGGAAAAGAGAATACGCAGAAATGAAAGGTACAAATCTGGTAATAAAAAACAGAGAGATAAGTAAATCGAAATAAGCAGAGAGATAAATAACTAAAACTGCAAATAAAGACTGTATACCTCCAGATCTTAAAAATAATGTAGCTAGGACTACCAGAAATGTTTTCACGTGAAATGAAAGGGGTTTATCACTAGAACAGATTCTCCTAACACAATAGAGCAATTCCCTTCACTTGAAAGTGGTTAGAAATAGTACATATAGGAAATGACAATTGGATGTAGTTGTACTAGCTTCAGATTTGGATCACCAATGGATGCGGCCTTCAAATGGCTCTGATACCATGTAGGAATTTATAGGGTAAGTTCCTCAGATAGAACACCAAAGGACACTGCTCAAAAACAGATCACAGATCAATACACCAGTATTCTTGACATGGTTAAAACCCTCAAAGAGGGAAACAGTCCATGGCCTGAGCCAATGAGGCCACTTCAAGGAATTTATTAATGTAAAATAAAGAAATTTACATAAGCTTCTCTCATGAATAGTCACCCTACAAATGATTTTCCATGCTCTTTAAATATAGATCATGGACCAATCTGGTGTTAAGCCATGGATCAAGGGTCAGTAATACCGAGGAAATAATTAACCGTTGGATCACTTCATGTCTAGAACATATCGTGACCGTCAGATTGTAAGTTACAAAAGTACATAGTAAAGAAACACACTTTACCCAACTCTACACTAGACCAAGTTATACTTAACTGTTTCCTATGTTGTGGAATATCCTAACAATAAGAGGGTCACAGGCTCTAATAATGAGGTAATATGAGAGCTATTACAAAGTCATGAGGCCTCATAAATTTAGATGAAAAATACCAATTTACTTCAAGCCTAAGTAAAGGGTAGTGAAATTTTTAAGGGTAAGTAATTTGTTGATGATGATTGCAGACACATAACTCTAGGAGGTTGTTCCCCAATGAAGTTGTGAACAACATGCTTAAATGGTTATTGTGATGTGGATTGAAGGACCAAAATCACTGTGAATTAGTGATCTGGCTTTGAAGCCTAATTTATGACGACCATACAGGATCTAAGGGACTATGAGTGTGGGTATTATGGGGCTAATATACAATGGCTTTGAATGTAAAATATAGTGTGAGAGGTAGACCTAGTTGAAAGTTGATATACGAAAGTATTTGGAGCAGCAAATACTCAATGAGCATATGGTGGACATAGAATATTAAGGAGGTGTTTCTCTATAATCAAAGGAGGCAAAGGATCTGTAAGATGTAAGGAAAAATGTATTAAAGGGGCTGATCTAGAATGGATACATTAGGAAATAGGTTGTGTATTTGTTTTTGTCTTTTCATTTGGAAAATTGTAAATCTGAGGTAGCAGATTATAAGCCCTAGTTTGTATAATATTGATACTAGTTGTACTAGTGATTGAGGACCATGATACATTGTATGAGAGCTTCATGATTCTTTTATTTATGAATTAATAAAATAATCGATCTTTGGGATCAAATATTTGTGTACTAAATTGATTTCACTATTTAATATTTCCACTTTGCAAAGTGCTAGAAATTTGAGGGTTCCTAGTTTTTTTGTGTCTCTGATTAGCCTCATACCAGATCTAGGGCCTAAGGGAAATTCAACATGAGATTAGAGCTAATTTTAGGGCATGTGGATTAGCATGT
The DNA here is from genome assembly GCA_000404065.3 of Pinus taeda. Lineage (NCBI taxonomy): Eukaryota > Viridiplantae > Streptophyta > Pinopsida > Pinales > Pinaceae > Pinus > Pinus taeda. The sequence continues at coordinate 101,044 of APFE031666554.1, forward strand.
GCATAGGAGGCAGAGTATTCCAGTGGAGCTGGTGTAGACTCATAAGAAATCTAGCTTTAGAAGGTGAGTATAAAAGATTTCCAGCTAGTAACTCATGTAAGTTCGAATCTTCAAATTTTAATGAGATCATGAATATTTTAAGCCCGTGCAAGGACACTCATGAAACATGAGAGAAAATTCATGGTGGTACAAGAAAAATCATAGATCCTATGAGGAAATACATGGATCACACTGGAAAAGTCATGTTGTATGCTAGAACATTCATGCACCATACATGAAAAGTTAGGCTTATTAAAACGAACTAATGGAGCATACATGAACATATATGGCTATGCAAGGAAATTCATTACTTATGCAAGGAAAGTAATGGGCACATAACGAAAGGCTTGGAGTCGAAAGCATGAAGTAAATAACTTCCCCACTAAGAAGGAGTGTCTTATTTTTGGTAGCTCGGAAGGTATTGATGAGAGAGGAAACCCCACCAAAAAGGATTTTATTTGGAGATTTACCCAAAATATGGGCCCTTTGACGAAAGGAGAAATAATTATTTATTCTAAGGGCAAAGAGGCTAAAACATTATATCTAGAGGTTTCCTAAGGGACCCAAGGAAAAGGATAAATAAAGGAGGCTTAAGGTGAGGCATCATACATTTTCCAAGAGAGATGCAAGGTCTCTTTTTCTATGCATTCCCTAGGAGGGATGATTTCCACTAATGGAGGTTGAATACCATTGAAAGAATATGAAACTACAATTATAAGAAGGTCGTGTCAAGTGTTGGAGGAGAAATAAGCTAGCCAAAGTTCCAAATGGCTAAGAGCAGGCTGAGTTTTCTTAGGGTCTATTCTAAGAGAAAATATGTCATATTACTAAACCTTCAATAATGACGAGTGTGAAACAGTACTGACAAAAAGGACCAAGGGAAAGGGTTTCTATCAATAGAGATAACCATGTTTCAATTCATCTTGTGAGGACTACAAACCATAAGTTGTAGATTTGAGGAGGATGGGTCTACCAAATACATGGTTTTGTGTAAGAATAAAATTGACATGAAGGATATTTATCTAGGCTAAGTTAAGTTGTACATTTTTGGGAGAGGATTGAATCCCTATTTCAGTGTGAATAGAGAGGCCACAAGGAAGTGACATAGCTGGAACGAGAACTGACCTTTCTCATTTCATACATAGGGAAAAAAGGTGTTGTAGGATGTGATAAGGAAAAAATAAGATGGCTTCCATAAGATTGTGAGGCTTTAGAATCTTAGATGCATAGGGTCGAGTTACTTCAAGCCTAAGTAGAATCTAGTGAAGGGTTTTAGTGCAAGTAATTCATTGAACATTATTACAGACGCATAAATATTAGATGTTGACAAACAAATTTGTTGACAATGTGCTTAAATGGCTATTATGTAGTGGGTTGAACACTGAAACTCACCATGAGTTGGTGATATAATTTTGAAGGCTAATTGATAATGACCCTAGGAAATCTAAGGGACTATGCGTGTTGATATTTTGGGGCTAATATATAGTGACATTGAATGACATATCCACTGTGAGTAGCATACCTACTGAAAAGATGATATACGCAAGTGTTTATAGTAAGAAATACTCAATGAGAAGTTGTTGGAAAGATAAGTACAAGGACGTGTTTCTCTATAGTTAAAGGGGAAAAGGACTTGTGAGCTGTAAGGAAAAATTCTTTAAAATGGCTGATCTGAAATGGCTACATCAGCAAGTAAGTTATGTATTTGTTCTTATCTTGTCATTGGGATATTTGCAAACATAAAGTAGCAAATTGCAAGCCCTAGCTTTACTAGTTATCAAGGGTCATGATCCATGGTACGGGAGCCCCATGATTCTTTTATTGATGAGGTAATAAAATAATGAATGTTTGGGATCAAATCTATGTTTACTTAATTGATTTCACTATTGAATATTTTTGTTGTGCAAAGTGTTAGAAGATTAAGGGTTTTTAGCATGTTTGTGTGTCCGATTAACCTTAGACTAGATCTTGGGTGTAAGGAAAATTCAAGAGTATTTATGATTATTGATACTATGTGATGTTTGAGATGTATCTGTATTTATGTTACGTGTATTGATTTCAATATGGTTTTTTCTTCTAATAGACTTAGTAATATCAGATGTGATGTTCTAGATAGGTTGCACCAATACACTTATAATGACAAGAGAAGGTGATGATGGATATTTTTCTTTTATGTTTGGATTGTATAATAGTTGGTTGTGTATCATAGAAGATAGGAAGACAATGAGGGATGAGGAACAAGATGGTGTAGTATAATACTTATGTATTTCAATATGGGCATGAAGAAGAGTTAAAGAGGGGAGAGGAAGGCTCTCCTCACTGCACGGATATGTTTAGAAGCCTAAGGGCTAAGATAAGACTTTGTACGGTTGATAATGAGAATATTTTCCACTTTCAAGGCATATGAAAAGCAATCTGAAGTGAATGCATTCATATTACAAAGCCTATTATATTTGTAGATATAGAAGCAACATGAACATAAAGCTAGTTACAAGTTTAAGTAAAGCTATTAAAGCCATGGCAGATAACATGTGAGAACTAATGGTGAATAAAGAAGTAGCTATAGGAACAATAGGGAGGGAAGTGAAGAGATAGTAAGGGGTGCAAATCCTCTAAGTACTTCAATGAGGACATGTTTCCAGGAATAGTTATCTAGTTATGAAATAACAAAACGAAACCATCAAAGGAGGAGGAGAAAGGAATATGTGGAAAAAAAATTCAAGAAGGAAAATCCCTCTGTGTTTCAGGGATAGGTTAAGAATGTTGAGGATACAAAAGGATAGATGTTAGCGATGAAGAACTATGTCATATTTTTTCCATTAATATGAGACCATTAAATTAAGAGTAGTCATATTCAATAAAAAAATAAAGCCAGATAACTAGTAGGAAGATTTAAGCAATGTGAAGGACATTTGAGAAAACTAGTTGAATTAGGAAAGGTTTGAAAGTAAATGAGAGAGGAATATCTATCTAGAGTGTATTATGACAAAAAGGCCAATGAATTGTATGAACTTAAGCTCAAAAAAAAGATATATGAAGAGTATACTACCACATTCTTATAGCTACTAAGATATATCCCCTACATCACGGATACTGTCAAGAAATTGAACCACTATTATGAGCAATAAAAGCACAAGTAAAAGTTCATAATAGATGGGAATGTGACTGACAAGCTAATATTTAAACAGAAAGGAATGAAGCTTGTAGGGGAAAGACATAAGCTAGTAACTCATGCCTGAGTATCACATTCACCAAGAGCCATTGTTGCATATAAAGAGTAATTCATGAAACCCGCAAGAGCTAAAACTGAGGAGCTCAGGGAAGGCCCTATGTAATGTGAGGAGAACCATTGGAGAAAGGACTACCCTCATTGGTAACAGATTCTCCCACCAAACATATATGCAGTCATGGACAACAAATAGGTAGATCATGAAGCCTCAATAATTGAAATGGAACATAAGATCAATGATTAGTCCAATTCTATTTTTCTATACCTAGGATAAAACTACAACTAAATGAGCCCACAAGTGGTGGAGAGGAGTACATTACCCACAATACTACACAAGGATTCCTAGCTACTTCAATTGGCCATCGGGACCCATAAGCGAGTGGAGTATATCATCCATTCACGCGCAATCATCTTAAGTGGCATGCACAATATATATATATATTTTTTTTTTCCCTTGGTAGAACAAAAAATCCTCATTGGTATGGATTGGATGGCACAACACTAAAAAAAGATTGATTTCTACAAGAATTCAATTGAATGCCTTAATAAAAATGAGGAATAAACCATATTGGAGGGGAAGATCAAGCTAGTGTTAGTTAGACTAGTAACTACATTGCATCTCAAGCATTGTGGTCAGAAGGGAGATAGCCTATTTGATATTCATATCTCCATTAGATCCAAAAAAATTAAGTATGGCATAAGGGAGCACCCAATTATAAAGCATCTTTTAGATGTTTTCCAAAAGGATATCCCAAGATTTCCACCAAATGGGGAGGTTAATTTCTTTATTGAACTCATGCTTGGGAAAACTCCTCTCTCCAAATCCCCTTACAAAATGAGCACACTAAATTTAATTGAGATGAAGTTTCATCTAAAGGAAATGTTGGATAAACAGCACATTATTTCAAGTATATCATCATGGGGAGTGCCTATGTTATTTGTGAGAAAGAAATATGCAACTTTGAGACTGTGTTAGTTATTAAAAGCTCAACAAGGCCATCATCAAGAACAAATATCCATTTCCATGGATTGATGATGTGTTGGATCAACTAAAAGGCGCAATAGTGTTCCCAAATTTTTTTTTTTAAGATTGAGGTACCATCAGGTGCATATCAAAGAAGAAGATAAACAAAATATGACATTTTGAACAAAAAACGAGCACTACAAATTCGTGGTTGGACCATTTAGGCTTCCAACTTCTTATACTAATTTCATGTGCCTCGTGAATAATGTTTTAAGTCATTATTTGGACATGTTCATCCTAGTCTTTGTGGACAACACCCTGGTGTATTCTAAGAATGAGGAGGATCATGAGAAACAACTTACAACTACACTACAGTTGTTGAGATAACATAATCTCAATGAAAAACTTAGTGAATGCAAGTTCTTTCAAACTCAAATTCATCATTTGGGGCATATTGACTTAAATGAGGGTGTGGAAATCCACTCAGAAAAGATTAAGGAAATCATGGAGTGGCCTACTCCTCAAAATGTGTCCGAGTTAATATCTTTCATGGGTTTAGCATGTTATTATCAGAGGCTTATTTGAAACTTCTCTAATATTGGTTACCGAATCACTGCATTGTAAAGAAATGGGGTTAAATTTCAATGCATAGGTGAATGTGCTGAGAGCTTTGAACAACTGAAGCATTTTCTTACACATGCACCAATACTAAGGATTGTTGACTTAGAAAATTAATTTATGGTATGCCTACAAGAAAGGACTTGGTGGAGTCTTGGTGTAGGATGACCAAGTTCTCCATTGTCAAACTAGAAATTCAAATGATCATGACCACAATTATGTCACTCATGATTTAGAATTTGGTGGCTATAGTCCATACACTAAAAGTGTGGAGGCATTACCTTCTAAGAAGGAAATTTACATTAATAAGGGACCATGGGGGGCTAAATTTTTTGTTTGAACAACCAAAGTTGAATTCCAAGTAGGTAATATGGTTGAAAATATCTAGCAAATTTATATTTGAAATAAAATATATTAAGGGGAAGGTGAACAATGTAGTTGATGCACTTAGCAAGACGCTGTAATTAACTCATATAGTTGTTGTGAGCTTTTTGGAATTAAAGATTCAAGAGAATATTAAGGAGGCTTAATAGTGAGATGAGAAATATAAGCAACTTCAGGAACTCTTACATTAAGAACCTAAAGGGACACGAAAAAGGACTACTCAATTACAAAATTTGGATTAATCAAGTTTAAATAAAGATTGTACATGCCTAGTGTGTATACCTTTTAGAAGGCCGTTATTGATGAACATCAGAAAATACCATATTTCGATCACCTGAGTTATCAAAAGATGATAACCTCTATAAAGAAGTCATATTATTAGCCAAGAATGAATAAATATATTGTCAAGTATATGACCAAGTTATTATAATTCCCATATGTAACGATGGAATGAAAGCATCTAGAAATATTATTACAACTAATTCCCTTCTAAGAGTGGAAGTGGGAACTCATCTCCATGGATTTTGCAGATGGATTTCCAAAGACTAGAAATAGATATCATGCCATTATGGTTGTAGTGGACAATTCAAGAAAAAGTACCCACTTTGTGGTTCTTAAGTCTACCTATAAATTATATATTTCTCAGGTTTTCAAGAAAGAAAGAGTAAGACTACGTGGGGTGCCAATGAAAATTATTTCTAATCAAGATTCTAGGTTTACATAAAAATTTTGAAAAGATGTTTTTTCTTGTTTGGGGAAAAAATTAACCTTCAACAAAACATACCATCCATAACATATTGGTATACCAAGGGGGTAAATAGAGTTTTATAGGACATTCTTAGCATGTAGGTCATGAAATACACAAGGAGGTGGGAAGAATTTCTACCTTTAGTGTAGTTTTCCTACAATAATGGGTACCAAGAATTCTTGAAAATGAGTCCATTTGAGGCTCATTATGGGAGGAAATGTAACAGTATTGTCATCTGCAATGATCTAGTGAGAAGAGTGCACATTGGACTAGATATTCTAAATAAATTAGAGCAACAGGTTACAACTATAAACAAAAATCTAAACACAACTCAAGATAATCATAAGAGATATGTAAACCAACACATAATGCATAATGAATTTAAAGTGGGATATCATTTATATATCAATGTTAGACCAAAGAGAAGTTACTTGAGGAGGGGATCATGTGCCAAGTTGGTAGCAAGGTTTTTTAGGGCTTTCCATATTTGAGAGAGAATAGGGTGAATGCCATACCAATTAGATTCACCACCTACAATGACCACTCATGATGTTTTCCATGTTTCTCTACTTAAACGATATTTATATGATGTTAATAATGCGATTGATTGGTATTTGTTATAGCTACAACCAAAGTGAGAGATTCAACTATAACCACTATGCATCATAGATTGAAGGTTGATCAATCTCCAAAATAGGGCAATAGGACTAGTCAAGGTGTAGTGGAGAAACTTTGGGCTAGAAGAATCGACATGGGCAATTCCTAATCAGATGAGGGTGTTATCCCGCTTTTGTTTTCTATGTGAGAAAATGTAAATGTAATTGTAAATGGAGCTATATGTATAAATCTCATAGTAATTTTTTTTCCTCTTCAAATGTAGAATTCCAAGGACTTTGTTCCTCTAAGAGGGTGGGGTTTCTAACAACCCCACAGTCACACTTTTGTAAATATTTCTATGTGCAAGATTCTGTCTAATGATGTGAATTATTGTAAATAATTAAAATGATGACTAGAATTAGAGGGACATTGATTCAAAGCATGTGGAGATGAAGAGGGGGAATTTCTTGTGGAACCCCAAACTTTCGATTAGAAACTATCTCCATGTTACACTAATTTAAACTCAACAGAGAAACGTAGTCTGAGGTCAAGTAATTTAATCCTGTGTATGGGCCATTATTCAAAAGGAGGAAATGAATGTATATGGAATTAAAGGTAGCATATTGGCTTGGAGAAAGAAGGACGAGACAACCCACTACCATGGCATGGGAAGATTTGGTCAATACACCATCAAAAAGAATGTTGGAAAATATGATAAACAAAAAAAGGCATTATGCATGACCTGAAAGGATAGACAATAAATATTGTTATGGAAATCTACATGGGAGTGAGTATTGAGAAGCCTATTATGTATGAGGTGGAGCTTGAATAAATCTTTAGATTCCTAGTTATTTATTAATAGGTCAACGCCAATTCTCAATATTCCCATGGAGACAATCAGGTGGAATGTATAGTGTTATCTTGATTCCTATAGGAGACATGTGGAGGCATTGGATTATGCATTCTTGATATGCAAAGTCGGTGGAGAGTATTGGGTCTCTAGACTACTATAGTGTTGTTGGGGTGGAGAATTAGATTTCTAGATTCCTTGAACTAGTTGTTGTGTGGAGCTTAAGTAGTCTTGAATTTAGTTGTGGGGTGGAGCCTAGACTCTTTGGATTCCCTACTATGATTGTTTTTGGGTGGAGCACTAAAATTTTAGATTCCTTAAACATGTTGTGGGATGGAGTTACAACAACTATGGATTCCCTAAACCTATTGTATGGTGGATATTTAGATGCGCTAGATTCCCTATTTTGATTGTGTTGGGTTGAGACATAATGCACTTTGAATTCGTAGATGTTAGGTGGAGGATCTATGGAGTTTTGATTCTGTTAGAGCCTAGATTGACTTCAGGCTGAAGGGAGGCAATCCTAGGATAACCACAAACCATGCTTAACCTGGTAGCTAGCCCTACCAAGTTAGGAGAGGGCTCTCTCCTTGTCAATCTCAGTTGAGATGAGTAAATTGAATATAGATTTTAGGCTAGGTATAGTAGCTCTAGGGTTTTTTGGCTGTTTTTGAAGGTTTTGTTGTTGGATCAATGGAGCAGGTAAGTTGGGTCCGGGAAATCAAGTCAGATTTATAGACATGTTCTGTGGGGTGAGGTAGAAAAAGGATTTATGTACTATAAATTTATTGAGATGGTAGATTTAGACTGTTGAGGGGTTGAGGAGGGCATGAGGAGCATGAATCCTCTTCAAACTCTTGAAAAACACAGAAAACCAAATGCATTCCTAAGACAAAGCACTGTAAATTAGTGTATTTTGTCTATTCACCTTGATTCATTTAGTTTATTAGATAGAGAGAGATGTGGATACATATAAAACATCAGAAAATCTCATTACAAAGAAGAAACAATACATAAACTAAATATCATAAGAATCCCACAAAAATAGTTGTAAAACCTGGTTTTATTCCTTGCCAATCTACTGATACAAGTATATAATGAGTACACCACTTCCAAAAGAGTCCAACCCTTGCAAATGACTGAAAAAGGACATCATATAGACCTCAAAACCATCTAATCTATCCATCATGGGTTGAAGCCATGAGAAAAGGAGTGGTTTCAACCATATCTAAACTAGGAACACAAAAGTAGGCAGTGGAATAGCTTGCCTCTAAAACCAAGGAAACCAATTCATTCAGCTCAAAACCACCTTTGACTTGATGTATCTTCCCTATCAAGTGTTTTACATCCATAATTACATGAAGTTACATCATTTACCATGCTAATTTCACCAAGAGAGTAAGAAAAAGTCAAATGTACAGAAAACTAGGCGAAATTTGGCTTTTCTAGCAAAAACTAGCAAAATTCATTTCATGCGCAATGCAAAAAATTTAATGTGCAGTGCCACTTTAGAGGTCATTTTGAACGTCTTCCATTCATCCAAATCAAGCCCAAGATGACTTTTTGGAAAGCCCTGCCTATCTAGTTTCTAGAACAATTTGATCTTTCTGCTTTAAAGCTCATTTGCCCCTCCAAAAGTTGATTCTCCCACGACTACTTCCTATGGATCAAAAAAGTGGCAGAGAGGGCACTTTTTGGGTGTTTTTTTCCCTTTTGGTGGCCAAAATCTTGTCCAAATCTTCTCAAAGTTTTTGGGTTTTCTTATTTTTTGATGCTGATTCCAAATATGCATGCCATTTTGCAAGAACGTGTCCCTATCAAAAGCACAACACAAATGGCGCTCCACACCTATTGGGTTTTCCTGTTTTTCTAATTTCAAAATTTTAAAATGACAAAAAATATCTCAAAATTGCCCCAAATTTGGTACAGATCACCCTCAAGCACTGCTATGATGAGCTAAGAAGGCATCAACAAGAATTTCTAATTTGTTCTTCTCCTTGTTGCATTTTTCACCTATGTTTGGGATGCCTGTAGCATCTAAAATGATGGCAAGTGACAGAGTGAAATTGACACCAGCAAGTTGTACTTCATTATTGTCCAAGTGTGAAACAAATAGCCTTGCTAATTCATGGTGATATTTGACCCTCTCCACCATTTCACAAAACTCATAACAAGACTGATGCTGGAAACATGTGATGGCAAAGGGACAAGCAAGTAATTCTTTGAGGAAGATGGGCTTCCTCCCTGTTTATCTTTCCTCCTTTGTGAGGTATCCTCTGCTGGAATTTTAGTTCCCTAGAACTGTCACTGAGGGTTTCTTCCCCAATCTCATAATCACTGTCCATTGTCTTATTTGACTGTATATGCTTGTGGGGAAAGAAAGATAATGTAGGTGAATGATGAGTATGAAGACATTTTCAAAAGAAAGGAAATGAGTGAGAGGAAATAGGGATATGAGTGAGATTTAATAGAGTGTAGGGTTTGAGGGAATAGGGTATGAAGGGGATGACTAGGGTTTTGAGAATTGAGGGTATAGGGTTAAGGTAAAGGGTTATGTATGTAATAGGGTTTTAGGGAAGTGTATGTGAGGGAATGGGAATAGGAATAGGATGTGCGTGTAGGGGTTTAGGGTTTTAGGAATAGTGTATAATTTTGAGAGATTATGTGTGGGAATAGGGTGTATGTAGGATAGGGTTTATATGGGCGGTAGAGTTTAGGGTTAGTGTGTATGAAGGGATGAGATCTAGGGAAATTTATATGAGGGAATGCAGTTTAGGGGGATAGTGAGTGGGGTGTAATAGGATATATGTAATAGGGTTTTAGGGGGACAACCAATGGATGAGATATGACAACAATCTATGAATGAGCTTTAAATTTTATGATAGGCTTTGGTGAAAACTAGTGTTTGGTTTTTGATAAACACAATTACCATAGATTGATGCAAAAAACCCTTTTTCAACAAGAATAATTGTGTTACTTACTTCTCAAGAGGAAAATTTGGAGAATTAAGGAAAATTGGAGTGATTTGGATTATTTTTTGGAAGGGTTCAATAGGTGCACAGCGCCCTCCAACAGGTGCACAACGCCAGTGTTATTTTGCACTGGGAGGAACCATCCAATGCGCAGTGCCAATCCAATGCACAATGCCTTTTTTCAGATCACTTTTGGAGGCCTTCCTGGAGTCCAAATTGGGTGCCAGATAGCTCGTTGGAAAGCCTATTGAGTATAATTTTCAAACCATCTTGAATTTTTCAATTTTGAGTTCATTTTCCCTGTCAAAAGTCAAATTTTCCAAGACTGGTCAAAAAGTGCAAAATGAGGCTGCCTAAATGCAGAGTGTTGTTGTAGTCAACTTTTGAGGGTCTTCCTTAGCTCCAAATTGAGCTCATGATAGATCATTGGAAAGATACTTGTGTTTATTTATCATTTGAATCATCCAGAAAGTCATTTGGCCAACCAGGCTATGCGAAATATTGATTTTCCGAAGGTCACTTCAGAGGTACATTAACTCCTAAGACAACTTGTGTTTTTGACATTTCTCTAAAACCATGACACCTGTGTAAAAGTGAAGGAGGTTTTTCTTCCTTGGCATATTATGGACAAAAAAATCTCTCACTTTTTCCAAATTAATTTTTTATTATTATCAGAAACATCATTTCAGTAAAACCTATCCTGATGTGTGGAACAGGGGATTTGTAGAAATGAAAGGAAATGAAGGGGCTAAGAGGCTTCTAAATTCTTGAGAAAATTTTGGGAAGTAGGGAGGGATGCTAGGAAGTAAGGGAAAGTGGAATTTCAAATATTGAGTGAGGGGAAGGATTCCAAAAGAGAAAAACACAGGCCTAGCCTAGAAAATTGTCAAATTATAGCAAGAAGCTAAGGTTTGTGGGAAAATGATGAATTTGAAGGATATCAATGATGGTAAGTGCTTAAGAAGGTACACTAAGGATAGAGGAAGGTGTATGAGCATCAAGATACAATTTTTGTTGATGATTTGACCATCCAAGAGAAATTACCTTCAAAACCCTAGGAGAGGGAAATGAGCCCTACCCAAGTACAACTAAAGCACGAACAAGGTGTAAAATGACCCATTGGAACCTGAAATGATGATGACAACTCTCTGCATGATGGTACACTCAGCTGAATGGTGACATGGACCGACATTTGGACAACTTTGAAAGAAGTGAAAAAAAATCCTAGACCTAATACCTAGTGATCAAATTTTATTTGAAGACTCACTGAAATGACAAAATTTGACTTTGACACCTTAAAATCACTTTGTAAGAGCATGTTTGATCACTGGAGGAAGGCTTCAAAGACTGAAACTAACAAATTCCCACATGAATATGCATACATCTGTCATTAATATCCCTTGATCTGTTTCATTCACAAGCTTTGAATCAGGCTCGAGGTGTTTAACAGAAAGAAAGCCTTGATATGTAGCAAGCCTATGGTTGGGTGAAGAGTGGAAGTCTCAATCTCAGTCACTAGTCATCAAATCCTCAGATAAGCTACCTACTTTTTTTATCATGTAAATTAACTCCATCTAAATTCTCATTGCTTATTTGAAATGTGAATACTCATATGAATATCTCTTATACCTAATATTCTAACAATGTTGCTTCTATAACTACGAACATTCCAATAATTTGTTAGTTACTTATTTGTATGATTATTTCTATCATTTTTCCTCAAATGTTGAAATGTGTTTGAAAATCATAACTTGTCTCCACATATTACAAATTTATCCTTTCCTTGAGGTTTCATTAACATATCCACCACAATATCATTGCAGAAAATAACATTATGTCCTTTTGATTTCTTCCTTTATATATATACTTTGAGGGACCAAACAATTATTTTTAGGAAAGTCTATAACTTCTCAAGTTTCATTTTCATTATGGAATCATATTTCTATTTCAAAACATTCATCCAATACTTATGATATTTTTCTTGCTCAAAACTTGAATGTTTTTCTACTTTGATAAATTGAATCACCATAACATAATAATCATACTTAAAGGTGTCTAAATTTTCCTTGTTTATCTTCACACTCTCTCACTGCTCTATCAAGCTTCAACACTCTTTCTTTGTGTACTTTGGTTTTTTGTAGCTTCAATGCTACATTGATCTTCAACATCATCTTGTTGATTGTGAATTTCTTCTAATTTTTTATTTTCAATCCCTTATTAAATAAGTTCCCATACATATTGATCATCATATTTTGAACCTAATCTACATACTAAATAAATATAACATCTCTACATCTAGGAAAATTATGATTAGTTGGATAATACATTTTGTAACTTTTAATGTAAACAAAAAAATTTCTAAACATACTTTTTATTCGATTTCTAGAGAGTTTCCTTCTATATTCCTTTGGAATGTGGTAAAATGATTTATTCCAAAAAATTATCAAATGATTAATAATTGGTTTATAACCATAGAATTATTCATAAGTTGTTTTATTCTTTAATAGTTGTGTTAGATTTCCTTTTAAATACATGAAAATACTCATTATTTCAACCTAAAAAAAGTGAGAAGGTTCTTGTCCTTAATTGTACTTCAAGAACATACAACTAGGATTCTAGTTTTCCTCTCAACAACACCATTATGTTGCAAAGTAGGAGTTGTGCATTTTTTTTTAATCCCATTATCCTTCTCGTATTGACGAAATATTTTAATGTGTATTCTCCTACTTAACCTAATGTAAGGATCTTGATGTTTTTTTTTTAACCATATTGTCAAAATATTTGAAATATTCAAGGGCATCACTCTTCTTTCACATGAAATAAGACCAAGTAATGAGTTTTCTATCATCAATTGACATAATAGAATAAGAGTATCACCGGAGTGAATTAGTTTGTATTGAACAATACATTAACATGAACTAATTCAAGAACCTTCCCTTTCCTTTTATTTTTACTTGTAGGAAATTTAATGAGATGGTTTTTTCCTATTCAAAATCCTTGAAATTTAATACATTCATTATTAAGAATTTGAATATGCTCCACCATCTCTTTCTTCTAATGTAAAATAATATCTTTAAAATTTAGATGACCATATATTAAGTGTCATAATTTTTTTATAGACATAGTTTTTCTTAGTATTGTTCAATGACCATTAATAGCAATGATTTTTATTGGACCATTATATTATTTTTCATCCACTCCTATGCTCTCAAAGTGGAAAAAGTGGAGGAATTAGCTCACAAGGCCATTTGTACTAGAAGGACCTAGTATGGAAAATTGGGGTCTAAAACATTCCTAAGAATTTTGAAGCATCAAACAATAATTTTTTGGGGTAAAACTTTGATTGTTTAGTTTCATTCTTATTTTTCCAATTTAACACATATTTAGATGACCATATCTTAAGTGTCATAGTTTTTCTATATAGATAGTTTTTCTTGGTAGTGTTCAATGACCATTAATAGTAATGATTTTTATTGGACCATTATAATGTTTTCATGCACATCTAGGCTTTGAAAGTGGAAAAAGTGGAGGAATTAGCTCGGAAGGCCATTTTTACCATAAGGACCTAGTTTGGAAAATTGGGGTTTGAAATGTTCCTAAGCATTTTGAAGCATCAAACAATAATTTTTGGGGATAAAACTTTGATTCTTTAGTTTCATTCTTATTTTTCCATTTTAAAAAATACATACATTTCCAACGTTGCATGAATCATGTTAGTCAAAGTTTGTATTCAAAAGTTATGCCACTTGGAAGTTGACATTCTTGTTTTGGCTACCATAATTCAAGAGGATGTCACGTCAGGCCAATTTATTCATGGAAAATTGGCTAGCCACATGATCATGGTTAATAATACTAAAAACAATTCAACAATATATCTATGGTTAATAGTTGAGGGACTCACAACTAGCAACTATTAGGTTATAGGGTTGTGTTATAACTAGGTGACTAAGAGGAAAAGGGATTTCATTCTTTTCTAAGTGTACTTATTCCATGGGCGATTACAGTACCGAAAAGGGAGGGAGAGGGAGGGAGGACATAGATAGGATTTGTGCATTCTAGTAGCCAATATGCCACAAGTATTAATTCTTTGTACTGATGACCATTTTTTATTCAGAGAAAGAGATCAGAACAACCTCCCCTTCCAGCTAGGTTTTCTCCTCAATAGGTTTCCTAGGTTATATATTTTGTCAAATCATGGTTTTTAAGTTTTAGTTTTTCTATTCTCTATTTTTTGCATAATTATAATTTACATTGATACACAATAAATAATAATTTATAGATCAATAAATATAAAGAGAAACTAACCCTCCTAATATTAATTTCATATTTTTAAGTATAATATATTAAATTTGTTATGACAAATTGTTCAGTAAAATATACATAGAAAATTATAAAAAAACAAACTCTTATTCATTATTTTCTAATGTTGTAATAATCATTTCCTACTTTCTCAGGAGCGTTGCCTACTAAAGGAGTTACACATCCCTAGCTAGCGAACGTAGCAAGAAGCTTGCAACTACCCCCCAGTGGCCTCCTGCTGCTAGGGACTGAGAACCATGGACGCATCAGAGGACGGAAAGTCTCTCTCACATCAATAGCATGAAAGTGAAGGAACAAAAAAAGCTTTTTCCTCTCACATTTCTGCAATTGGCTCAACAAAGAACAGACCATCAGTCACCAAGTTTGTTAAAAGATTGGAAGAAATTCCTGAAACCTCTCTTCCTCCTGCCCTTCCCGTAGAACAACGCTTTCTCTGGCGGAGCTTGGATTACTGTGGCAGTTTACTGGGTTATGGCCATCGCCCAAAATTGTGCAAAAATGGGTAGAAAGGAACTTGACTACATCGATAGATGGAAAAATCTCAATCAGGTTTTGTGGAAGAGGTTACTACACCTTTCACTTTGAGACCAAGGAGGACCGAGATCTGATTTTCAAGAATGGACCTTATTTTATGGATATAAGGGGTTTGTATCTAAACATATTTCAACCCAGAAATGGATGTTCCCAATTCCATGCTTGTTTGAGTTAGATTTCCACACCTTCCCCTCCACTATTGGGGGGATGATTTAGTCAAAGCCATAGGAAATGCAGTTGGGAAATATATAGACAGGTGCAAGCCAAAGGAAAATATGCATGCATGCGCCAGAATCTGTGTAGAAGTGGATCTTGGGAAAGGGCTACTAGAAGCTATCAAATTGAAGTGGATCAGTGGATGCACATACAACAGCTGGATTATGAATAAATCCCCTTCAAAAGCAAGGTTTGTCATGAATATGGTCATTTTGCAAATAGTTGTAAAAAAAGAAAAAGAAAATGAAAATGAAAGAGTGAAGAACCGGAAAACAAATGGGAATAGGTTAAAAGAAAGAAGACAGTCCACAAAAAACCAAATCTATCTTCCTCACAACCCTCCACATCCTCTGATATCCATCCCCCATCACCCAAAGAAGTTAATAATCCTTTTGAGCCTCTAGATCCTTCAGCTCCCCTTCCCTTGGACAAAGATCCAGATCCAGATCCCACAACATACCCCTAACCTCCCTTCTTCCCCTCTGGTATCAAACTCTCACAACCCTCCTCCCCCCCCACCCTCAGTAGACAAAATTCTAACTAGAAAATAGAAAAAGGAAGAACCCCCAAATGTAGAATATCAAAAAAATGTAGGAAGAAAGACAAACAAAGAACTCAGGGATAAAGAACCATCTAAGGAAATGGCATTAGGAACGTAGCAACCTATGGAAACTGGTGGGCTCCAGTATTGCAAAAATAATGCTACAACTCCTGGGGCTTCCTTCCTTATTTTTATCAACCCGATAGTTCGTAACAAACTTGGAAGCGAAGGTGCTGTATGCACAAGTACTAGTTCTTACTGCAGGCTGTCACTTGATCAGCTGACACAAGTTCGCTAGGAGCTTAAGCCAACTTCTATGAGTTCTCAGAAGAAGCTTTTAGTTGTGATGAAAGGAAGCTAACTCTACAAGGACTATTCTACTTGCAGAAAGAGAAGGAAAACTGAAATGTAACGCAAACCCTAGCAAACCCTAATTTACATATTAACCCTACTTTTGCAAGAAAAGAGATGGAAACTAATGAAATGAGTGCCATTGACTACTAAAAAAGTAAATTGCATTTATTCGAGCTGCTTTTGAAAAGGAATGAGAAGAAATCATCTTTTTGTGCTTTTGAGTATTTTTATGTGGAATTATTATGCCTGTGATTTATCTAGTGGTGACTCTACAGAGGTTTGGTGGCACAAGAAGATGGATTTGGCTTTGGCAGATGGTGAGGGAGGTGTGGAGAGGTCCTAAGAAGCCCCTAGTACCCTTCTAAAGACTTCCATAGTGATCAGACTTCGAAAAATCACTCACAGGAAATTCTACACGAGGTTGCAGGGGATCTACAAGAGGATCTACAGGAGGAGGCCGAGAGCTATTTTTGGAGTTTTGAAGGTGGAAAAATGATGGGAAATGGTAACTAAACACTAGATGAAGGTTTTGAGGTGTCTGGAGCTTGTCAAGGGAGATCAGGGACAAACATGATGGTTGGATTTGTTCGAATGGAAAGAAAGCAACTTTATGGAAAAAAGGCATAAATCAGGGCAACTTGGCGAAATGTTGCGAATGGGCTGGGAAATCTATGAGAAATGAGCTGGGGATGGTTTTTCTATGGATTTATGGTGAGCTGAGATGTCCTACAAGAGATCTGCACATTTACTTATCAAAACTGACCAAAGAAACAACTAACTATAGCATGAAAGCAGAACTTTGTCTAGCTTGACCTAATTTTTTACCTACAAACAGAAAATGTTGAACAGTAACCTAGAAACAGAAAATCATGCGAGAGAACTATGGTAAAAGAACAAGAAATGATCTAAGCAACTGAATCTGAACTAATATCAGCCTTTCCAAATCTAGTTATCACACTAGCAGTTGCATGGAAGAGCAAGAACCGCGTTTTTGGTGGCAGCAGTAGTGCCTTGACCTCATATTATAGTCCCAGGAAGGGAGAAAGCACATCAGGGCCTACTGTACTAACCATCGAAAGCAACCTAATCTAACAAAGTAAAATGAATCTATGCAACAGAAATTAACTCATGAACTGAAGTAAAAACATATAAGTACATAGTAGGAGTTGCTAGGTAGCTTGGGTTGGGCCCTAATCCTAGAGCTTTAGCCCTCTGAAAGAGATCAATGCTGGCTCAAAAACTGTTTCATCTTCATTATCAAAAATAGTAGTTACATTACATAAATTGTTCTAAAAAAGGAACTCGAAAATGAGTTGAACACAATGCTACACCAAAGTGCGAAAATCTACTAATAACTAGTGAACCTACTGAGGCTCGATGCCTCCTTATTTATACAAATGGATTCTTCCAATAGTCCTCCTAAAATCAGGGAACTCAGCTTCCTAGAACTGAAGATAAACAACAATCGTACTTTACTTGCTCGGCTCCCCCCTGGACTCATCAATGTGGACCTTTGTGCTCCGAGTTGCTGATGGAGGATTTGAGGAAAGAGGTCATAAATGAAGGAGACACCCCCCTACAAGTCCTCTTCCCTGTTTTCCTCGAGTTTTGGCTGCCATTTGCTCACAAATTCATTGACTTTGTCCAAAATTGACCAAAAAATCTGCATAAGGCACACATTAGACTACATGGCAAAATGACTAACCCAATTCACTCTATTAGCATAAATATATTCAAAAACATGCAATAAACAAATGAGAATGGTGGATTAAGTCAAAATAAGAGGCAGAATGAGCCCATATAATTACCCATTTTTGGGGCTCATCATCACCCCCTGTTGAATGGGTTGCTCATCCTCTGAGCAACTAATCTAACTCTTCATCCTTAATGGCTCTAACAAATTCCCTGACATCCCAAGCCTCTGATGTGATGTCTTCCTCCTTATCATGGAAACTTTCTTTCCTATCCACTTCTTCCCATTGTTTCTGTTCTTCCTCCTCCTTTACTCCTTCCAATAGTCCTAACAGCAGTGCAGGACTGAATTTAAGGCCAATCCAATTTGCCTTCAATCTTTGCATTAAGTGCTTATACAAGGGCACTCTCCTCATGGCTTCCTTCATCATGTTTGGGGAGTGATACTCCCTGATCCTTAGGCTGTGTGGCAATGTATTCCACCTTCTCATGCAGGCATGGATGCAGTCATCTCCAAACAATCTCTCCATATCCACGAAATGAGCAATAGTCTGGGCTTGCTTGTCAACAAAGATAGGGACAACTTGAGGATTAGCAGCAAGGTGTTGGTGGGCATAGATGAGAGCCAAGGGTTCTGTTGGTTCTTCTCTAATCATCAAGGGTTCACTTAGCTCTTTTGCCATCATTTTCTAAATTTCTACTGCCCTTTTCACTTCATGGATCATCCAATATGCCATAGCCATTAGCTACAAGTCTCCCAATGCAGCATTTGGATCCCATAAATTCATGTCAGTAAGTGCCATGTTGTGGAGGTAAAATTCTACTAGCTTTACTTTATCCTCACCTAAACTATGGTCACATAAATGCATAAATTGGCCATAATCTTGAAAAGGTATTGTTCTCCTTTGGGATAGTGTTTTAATCTGAAATTGAAGCCACTAATATTTGAGGTATAGTGCATATGATTTGGTTAGCTACCTGCATTACAATGCTTCCATTGCCTGACTGGCCATGTAGGCTAACTAGGCTTCCTTTTCCTGTAGCTGCCTTTTCAAAATCAGTACTTCATTTTCTACTTGGGATTCTTTTTCCTGTTGCTATTTCATTAATGTCTCACTATCTACCTGGGGTTTCTCTTCTTGTTTCTATATTTTTGTTGCCTCACTGTCTGCCTAGGGTTCCTCTTTCTATTGTTGTCCTTTTAAGATTGACAACTCATTTCCTCATTGAGGTTCCCTTTCTTGTAGCTGCTTTTTCAATATTTCATTTTCTTCCTCCAATTGAGCTCTTCTGATGCTTTCTATATTCTTGACCATGCTCAATTCTTTGCCCATCTCTCTCAACTTCTTTTCCATGTGCCCAATGTCTTCTACCCCTTTTGATTTTTCATTTTGCATCCGTGTATGGGTCCTAACTCTTTCCTTTTCTAGCTTGAAGAAAAGAGGCACTGCAAACTTTTGTGGGATGATCTTCCCACCTTCCAGAAGGTTGTAGTAGGAGCATAAGTTAGGCTGAGGTCCAGGCTCTGGTATCTCTTTTGCCTTATCTTCCTCCTCGGTTTGTTCTTCTTCCTTGTTTTCAAGTTTTTTAGTTTCTTTGAGCTTTGCCAATGTCTCTTGTAGAGAGGTCTGTGCCTCTTATAGGACTGCTTTAGAGTCCATTAATTTGATCCCTTCCTTCCAGGTAGAAGTCTTAGGAATTCCTCTCTCTTAAGTGATGGAGATTTTGGAGTGACATTCCTCCTTTGTTATAGTAGGTGCATCCTCATTGATGATGGGTTCTTTTGAAGGTGACTGAGGCTTCCCTATCTTGATTTTGGTGCTCTTTTGAGCTTTTAAATACATAGATGGTTGTCTTTTTCTTTTCCCTTTTTGCTTGGCTAGAGTACTAAGTGCAGCAAGAGCAGTTATTACTTCTCTTCGTAGTGTCTTAGAAGACACTTCTTCTTGTTGTTTTTCTCCTTCTTCCTCTGTTGTTTTGCCTGTGTCTGTTGTCTCTGACTTTGTTTCTACTGTCTCTGGTGTTTTTTTCTCCTCTACTTGTTGCGTTTTTGCCTTTCCTGTGGCAGCCTTTTTCTAAGCTGTCATGGGCTTCTTCTTTTCAATTCTTGTCCTCTTCCTTTTCTCTGTTGTGGTTTTCCCTTTTTCTGCTTTTGATGCTGTTTTCTTCTCTACTTTAGGTTCAACTGTGGTGGTGTCATGTTTCTCCTCTCCTCTCTATTTTTCTTCTTTTTCTTCTACCAATTGAATATTCTATGCTTCTCCATGGAATTCCTTCTCAGGTTCCTCTTTTTGTTCCTCCTCTTCACTTCCAGAGGGACTAAAATCATCAGCAAGAGTTTTTATGTCATCTTCTTTAGTCATGTTCCTGAAAATCGCCTAAGCTATAGGGATTGTGTAAGTGTGGAGGGCATCCTCCGCCAGCAATTTAATGAACCCATGGTGAGCCAGTTCGTCTGGAACCCCTACATTCAATTTGATGCTACACTCTATCAAGGATTGGAGGAGAAAATATGGAAGACTGAGTTTTCTAGATGTAGGCAGGTCCATGCCATATCTTAGTTCATGTAACAATCTAAAATGATAACCATAGACTATACTGTATCTTCCTTCACAGGAGATATATTTCATGATCTGATATTTGACCTCACCCCATGGATAAGGTATACATGTCCTTTTGATCCCATTCTTATCCTCCACGGGATGTTCATCAGGTTGGAAAAAGGTATTTTTAACAAACTGTCCTAGTGGTTTTTCTTCTTTGCTCCAGGGGAGCCCAGGTGGAAGACTTGTAATTTTGTTGATGAACTCTGGTGTAATTTCTATGGTTAGACCCCTGACTGTAGCATGGATTTTTGAATAGGGTCTTAAAGATAATAAAAATTCCTCTGTAACTTCCTCATCATACCCATGAAATTTCTCAAAGAAAGGCATCCAATTTGCCCTGGTAAAGAGGGCTGCCACCTCTGGGTGTTCATGCAATTTGGTGGAATTCAGAGGCTCCTTTCTCATAAAACCCCCTGTCATGATGTTCAATAACTGCTAGAAATTATCAGGTGAGGAGGAACACAACAAATTTTCAAACCCGGAAACAAAGGAACAACTGAGGTTTTTTTTCTTTCTGGAATTAGAGAGGGAATTTTTCGTGTTCTTATTTTTTAACAAAAGAAATTTGCAATTTTCCTTGCCTTCAAACTCTGTTCTCAACCTTGATCTACTTCTCGGGCTATTTGAGGAAATCAATATCTTTTTTCTTTAAAAAAAACACAGAGGTTAAGACAATGTTTATTTTTTTTCACAACGTAAGTAGACCACCCAATGTAAATTCACTATTTTACAGGCTTAATTTCCTATGGTTGCATCACTTCTTCATATAGGAGAATACCATGGAGGAGAAAGAGATAGACTTTTAGTGTAGAGAGTAAAATGGAGAGACTGTATATATTTTAGAAAAACACAGGCAGACTTCTATTCACACTTTTTCTTTTCAACTCAATACTTCGCTTCAAATCCCACCACCTTTTGTAGATATATAACATGCAAAGTGGTTTTCCGAGCCTACCTTTTTTTGAGCTCGAATTTGGCATAAAATCCTGAATTTTTCCTCTGCAGAGATACTCACTGGCCTTCCTATAGAAAGGCTCCTGTAGACTGTGTTTCCACTCCTGTAGAGTGCGATAATGCTCTTGTAGAGGCCGCTAAGAAGAAGGGTTTTGAAATTGACAGAGAGTGCCTGTTTCAAGGTTTTGAAGGTGGTAGGTAAGTTTTTGCAGTCGAGAGCATAGTGATGCAAATGAGAACAAAGTTGATGAAGGCATCAATAGCAGCGTACTTAAGCTTATGGCATGTTCTGCGGTGACGAGGTGAGGTGGAAGGAAGCGTACATTATCGCCATCCAGACCGTTGGTCCCTACTTTAGTACCACTATGATACTTCATGCCATCTGCCCACAATCACTTCCATCATTCCCATTATACGCCACCACCACTACCTATTTTGAGTTTTTCTTCCTGAGTTGACTGAACAGACGTGCCGATTGCACCCATTGAACGTTGCTTGAATTGGACGAGGCTTGTTTGAACTGGATGAGGGTTGCCAATTAGTTGGCCACCAATTTTGTTTAATTGGAACCATCTCAATGGTTCATGCAGTTTCTAAATTGTATTCATGCAACAGAGGAATGGGTTTAGTCACTTACCTGTTAGCCACTATCGTGCTTTGCATGCTTAGACCTAGGCACTTTGTTCATGGATTGCTGTTGTTGTTGGCACTTCTTCCTTCTGAACTGGTGACTTGGCTACCTCATGCTGGTGACCTTCTAATTAGGAATGGCTCCTTGTGCATTGTATACACCTGTGGCTGCACTGACCCTACGTCTAGAGATTGTTTTTTTAAGGGGATTAGCTGTTAAAGGAATCCTGTGGGATTTCCTGTAACTGCTTCTCCCTCTAAAATTTTTGGTTGAGGTTTGAACATGGACTGAAGAGATAGCTGAGGAAGGTTCTGAAGGAAAATCAAAAGCAGTTGGTATGTACCACGTAAGAAACAAGCTAAGAATGTTGTTGTTTATTCTTCATTTTTTTCCAGAAAAAACAAAAGAAACATGATTTCTGTTTTTTCTTGTGTAGGGAAGAAAGAAGCAAGTGGAAATCCAGTGGTGTGGGGATGCAATGGAGAGTTAGTTAGATGAATGGTGGCAGGGAGGTCCACAGGACTTCTAGACAAATTTCTAGCTCTCTAATTCTTTTCTAAACTTGATTTCGAGCTCTGTATGGTTTCTACAGGAGCTTCCTATAGAATGCATAGAGCTTCCTGTAGGATGGATAATTTCCAAACCAAGTGAGACCAGGGCCTGGGAAAAGACAAAAATGATGGAGAAATGAGCTATTAAGGGTGTATTCAACCTGGCCATGTCCCTTTTTCTTTTGTGACCCTCCCGCAATCTGCAATGCATGCAAAAGAAGTTAGTTTTTATGTTTTTTATTTTTTCTCTGTTTCTCTCTCTCTCTCTCTCTTTTTTATGAGACAGTTGGGGCGCCTACAGGAGCTTTTCACCCTCACTACCTGCCCTGGGTGCCTCTAG
>APFE031666554.1:131459-141834 GCA_000404065.3 Pinus taeda
TGACCAAAGAAAGAACTAACTATACCACGAAAGCAGAACTTTGTCTAGCTTGACCTAATTTCTGACCTACAAACAAAAAATGTTGAACAATAACCTATGAACAGAAAAACATGCGAGAGAACTATGGTAAAAGAATAGGAAATGATCTAAGCAACTGAATCTGAACTAATATCAACCTTTCCAAATCAAGTTATCACACTAGCAGTTGCATGGAAGAGCAAAAACTGTGTTTTTGGTGGTAGCAGTAGTGCCTTGAACTCAGATCATAGTCCCAGGAAGGGAGAAAGGAGATCAAGGCCTATTGTTGGATGTTCTGAATCTTATTCTGTCACTACAGTAACCTACTTGAGCAACTGAAACAAAAACAACTATACTAACCATAAAAAGCAACCTAATCTAACAAAGTAAAATGAATCTATGCAATAGAAATTAACTCATGAACTGAAGCAAAAACATATAAGTACATAGTAGGAGGTATTGGGAAACTTGGGTTGGGCCCTAACCCAAGAGCTTCAGCCCTCTGAAAGAGATCAGTGTTGGCTCAAAAACTGTTTCATATTCATTATCAAAAATAGACGTTACATTACATAAACTGTTCTAAAAAAGGAACTCAAAAATGAGTTGAACACAATGCTGCACCAAAGTGAAAAAATCTACGAATAGCTGGCTAACATATTGAGGCTCTAAGCCCCTTTATTTATGCAAATGGAGTCCTCCAACAATCCTCCTAAAATCAAGTAACTCGGCTTCCTAGAACTGGAGATAAACAACAGTCCTACTTTACTTGCTTGGCTGCACCTTGGAATCATTAATGTGGACCTTTGTGCTCTGAGTTGTTGATGGAGGATTTTAGGAAATTGGTCATAAATTAAGGAGACATGCCCCCTACAAGTCCTCTTCCCTGTTTTCCTCGAGTTTTGGTTGCCATTTGCTCATAAATTCCTTGACTTTGTCCGAAATTAACCAAAAAAGCTGCATAAGGCACATATTAGACTGCATGGCAAAATGACTAACCTAGTTCACTCTATTAGCATAAATATATTCAAAAGCATGCAATAAACTAATGAGAATGGTGTATTAAGTTGAAATAAGAGACAGAATGAGCCCATATAATTACCCATTTCTGGGGCTCATCAAAAACCTTGTTAGGAAGGAGTACAAGAAAGAACGAAAAAATCCAGCAAAGACGGAAAGGAGCCATACACCACCCAACAAGTAAATAATGATAGTGGTCTCGTGGAATTGCAGAGAAATCAGATCACCCATTAAAGAAAGTGCCACAAGAGACATTCTGGCAAAAGAAAACCTAGACATCCTTATGATTCAGGAGACAAAAAAAAACAACCAAGAAACTGAAAATATAAAAAAAAAATCTGAAATGATGAAGGGGAAGCAGTACAGGCAACAAGAGTGTCTGAAGGTATTTGCACAATATGGAAAAAAGGAACCTAGGAATTAATAAAATACAAAAATGAATAGCACTGGATCCAAATGGATCTAATGCAAATCAATACAAAAGAGAGATACAGTGTTATAAAGATATATGCCCCAAATCACTACAAGGAAAAAGAGCAATGCCGGGCCACAATAAAACAAGCACTAAAAGAAATACAAGCTAGGAAAATAATACTAGCAGGAGACTTAAATTTGGTAAGAAGTTTAGAAGAAAAGTTTGGAGAAACATACCACACAAACCCATCCAGGGATATTTTAGAGGAAATAATGGAACACAATTTAATAGACATCCCGCCAAGCAACGAAAAATACACTTGGAGCAATAAAAGAGTGGGCAAAAGCAACCTAAAAGAAACACTGGATAGAATTTTGAAACAAGAAAACATAGTAGCAGTGCACAACTCCATAAAATAAAAATTTTTACACACCACAGAATCTGACCATAAACCAATGACAATAGTCATGGGCAAAATGGAAAACCATGGAACGCTCCCGTTTAGATATAGCTCAATTTGGGACAGCAACATAGAAATCAATGAACTAGTCAAGGAAGCATGGGAGATAAGAGTAACAAGATAACCTCAGTATATTTGAGAAACAAAATTAAAAACTGCAAGAACCAAATTAAAGGAATTGGCAAGAGCAAATGAAATAAAAAAGAAAATAATCAAAGAGATATAGAACAGTCAGTGAAGGAGCGCGTTGTTAAGGCGCTCCATAAGCAAAGGCCACCGGTTCTAGTCTCGCCGATACCAAAAATTAGCATGGTTTTCGCTGGTGCGTCTTAGGTCGGGTGCGATCCCCAGGTGACTTTGACGGCTTAGATGCCCCCGAGTCATGGCCTCTCAGCCACAGGGTAAGTGTGATTTTCAGGATTCACCCACTTATCAATAAAAAAAAAGAAATAAAAAATAATAGAAAAGAAAAAAGAGTTATAGCAGAAAATGGAAAGCATGCAAATTGAAAAAGAAAACAGAGAAGAAGGCAAGCAAGATTATCTAAGAGAGAAGGAAATATTTTGGGAAATATATAGGGAAAACATGAAAGGAGAAGAAGAAGCAAGATTGAAATCTAGAAGTTTGTGTCTCAAAGTAGGGGATAAAAACACATCATTTTTCCACAACATAATGAAAATAAGAAGAGAACGAAACCAAATAGAAAAAATTCAAGTCGAAATCCAAGAGGTCAAAGGTGCGGAGGAAGTAAAAAAAGTAGCCTATCAGCACTTTAAAAACTTACTCTTAGCCAATGAAGAAATGGCTGAGGGGGAAGATTTCTTAAAGTACAAAAAGAAAGTTAAAAAAGAACAAAATGTTGTAATGTGCAAGGATCCCACAGAAGAAGAGGCAGCGGTGACCATATGGAGCCTGCATCCGGACAAAGCCCCAGGGCCAGATGGTTTCACAATAGCATTCTACAGATCTCATTGGTATACCATCAGAAATGATTTCTTAAGAATGGTGAAGAATGCCTTTAAAAAAAAAAATAGGAGGCAACACAAAATCCTCATACCTTGCTCTAATCCCAAAGGAAGCAAACCCCTCAACTTTCAACAGGTTTCACCCTATCTCTCTTTGCAATTAATCTTATAAGATAATAAAAAAAATAATTGCAAATAGAATCAAGGAAGTACTTCCAATAATCATATCTGAAAACCAAGGAGGATTCATTCCCAATAGGAAAATCATAGATAATGTAACTATAGTATAGGAAGTCATACACTCTAGTATGTTAAGGCAAGAGAAAGGCCTCATAATCAAGCTAGATATGGCTAATACTTTTGACAGGGTTTGCCATTCATATCTAATGGTTGTCCTCCAGAAACTTGGTTTCTCAAGAGATATAATGGAAGTCATACAGGCATGCATTTCTACTGGGAGGGGCCTCAACAATAATAGCAAGGAGGTTCAAAAAAGTTATGGATGATTTTTTACAAGCTTTAGGTGGGCTATTAAACAATACAAAATGTAGGATATATGGATGGAATACCCCCGCCACCCCCCAGAACTATGCAAAGGATCTCACAAATCTTAGACATCGTTGTACAGGAAAATGGACACACATTTTCTACCTAGGACTTCCAATTTCAATAGAGAACATGAAGACAAAAATATGGACTAAAGAAATCAAAAAAATGAAAAAAAAGCAAAGCTATATATGATGTGGCTAAATATGGTAGGAAGGGTAATACTAATCAAAGAACTCCTTGCAACACTACCTATCTACCAATATGCAATAACCATTGCCCCAACATGTGTCCACAAACAAATGGAGTTAATCTTAAGAAGTTTTTTGTGGCAAGGGGTGAAGCAAGAAAACAAAAAAATTAGCCTGGTCAGGTGCGAGCAAGTAATATTACCTTATGAACAAGGGGGACTATCAATACAGATACCTAAGCTCATGAATGTAGCACTGGGAATGAAAATAGTATGCAGAATACTTACAGGAAAAGAGAGCTGGTGGAAAAGGACTCTTTTATCAAAATATATGGATGTCACCAGGGAAAGATTGCTTAATGGAAATATCCCAATAAGACAATGTACCCAAGTTTGGAAGCTGGTTAAAAAACCAATTCCATTAATGAGTAGATACATTTCTAAAATCCCAAGCAATGGAAAAACAATTTCAATTTGGGAGGACAGAATCATGGGAAAAGAACCACTACAAACCCATCCAGAAATTGAAGACATAAAAGAGTGGATGAAAGGTAAAGGTTTCAATACTTTACACTCAAACTCTATATCGAACCAAAAGGAGTGGCAAGAATGGAAAATATCAGCAATTCTGGCAGATCTAGAAGGGAAATGGAGCAAAATCAGGCAGCTCTTAAAAGGCGCAGCACCAATCCACCATGATGAGGAACATGAATATCTCTGGGACCCAAGTGGTGGACCTTATACAGTTAGGATTGGATATAAAATCCATCAACAACAACCAAATCAACATGATTGGGATTCTTGGAAAATAGCGTGGAAATTAGAGAGTTTGCCTAAGATCAAAATGTTCCTCTAAACTCTTTTAAAAGGGAGAATATTGACCAGTGAAAACTTAAAAAGAAAAGGCTTTCAAGGTCCAACATGATGCCCATTATGCATGCACGCTGAAGAAAATATACAACATCTTTTCCAAGAATGTAACTTTGCCAAAGAATGTTGACACCAGCTAATAAGTCCTTTGTAAATAAGCATAAATTTCAAAAATCCCTTGCCAGATTTTCATCAAACCTTTGAAAAGGCCTACCCATACACAACAAAGAAAAAATCCACAATTCAAAGAATATGGAAATGCATTCCAGTGGTTCTATGTTGGCAAATTTGGTTGACACAAAGCAAGTGCATTTTCAAAAATCAAATCCCACGGATAGGGAAGACCCTCTCAAAATGTGGGTTTTAACTTCTGAAATAATCAATGTCAAAGGAATAGATCCAATAGATTACAACACTCTTCAACAGGAAAGCCATAATAAAAAATAATGGGCAAAAAGGACAAAGGAAGACAAACTTAGGAATTATATGGAAAATAAGAATGAGTGAAGAAGAACTGACAAACTGGAGGAAAAATCAGAATAGACATTATCTATATTTTGATGGGGCTTCAAAGCATAATTCCAAGAAAGACAGGTGCAAGGGGAATAATCCTCGATCTTGATGGGATAGAAAATGTCACTTATGAATGGGGATTGGGACAAATCTCAAATAATAAGGCAGAAGCATACAACTTGTTGATGGGAACAAGAATAATAAAAAAAGGAGAAATCCAAAACCCTATCATAATTGGAGACTCAACCATAATAATAGAGGCAATGGCAAGAAACAAAAATCCAAGCAAAGAGTCCATGAACAGAATTTTTAGAAGAATCAGGAATAACTTGGAAGGCTCTAGTGATGTGATCTACAGACATGTCTTGAGAATTCACAATCAACAGGCAGATTATTTTCCAAAGCAAGCAGTGAAAAAAAATGAAGGGCTTGTTCGTGAAAACTAGGAGGAATAACACAACCCTCTTCCTTAATAACCAGCAAAAGTCACAAGTATAAACAATTCCAAAGGAAAAATCACAATGATAAAAGCAATAAATAAAAGAATAACATGTATACAACAACAAAGGACACACCACTACAGCAACAGCCAAGAAATCATAGGAAATCAAAGGAAAAACCATGAAACTTCATACTCTCGCATGAGCAATAGCAGGAATGAAGATTGTGACACTAGTCACAAGAACCACGCTACAATTTATCTCATCAAAGGTAGGTTTTGGGCTGAGATAAAGCACTATAAGAATAGAGGGCACATTCACAAAAATCGGAGCAACAATTTCAGCGAGGAAACCTCCTTTTTCCATATTATTATAATGATACTTTGGTTTCAAAGCTCCTCCCTGTCTTCTCTAATAGCCAATAGTGTTTCCTTTGTTCAACTCGTAGACTTCATCTTAAGCCCCCTCCCTTCACTCCCTCCTCTCAGCGAGCGCAAATCCCTTCTGAGCATCCACGCCCCCCATCTATCCCTCTCATTATCTCGGACCTCCTCCCTAGCTAATATAACCATACTGTGGCCCTCCTTCAATTATATTGTTTGCAGGGACTTTATCTCTATCGGTTTACATGGGAAAAACCCGTCTGAGTGCTTTATCCAGACCTAAAAAAATCATTCATTTGCATCTATTATTACCATCGAGCCTGCTCTCCCAAGCCTTCTCCATAGAGCTACCCCCTCCTATCTCCGATCTCTGATCAAATCAGGATCGTTGATCGGGCGCTCGATCTGACAGTTATCGATTAACCGTTTCAATCAAATTTGCATGACTCTCCCCCACCGTCAATCTGTACTCATTGGATCAGACGACTCCCATCGATTTTGGGCGGACAACAAGCACAGAGATTACTTTCCCGAAAAACGGTTTTCTCTCTCTCCTTCGATGCTACATGTCACTCAGTTAGTGGAATCGGGTGACCCCTCCTTTTTACCACTTATGGTTTCTAATTTGCCTGAAATACCATCTTTGAGTTTAATCCCGCCTTTCTTCTCAGTTAACGTGCAAACTTGTTTGTGTTTGATGATTGTCGATCTCAACCATCGATGGTTGTGATGACTCCTCCAATCTTCTCTTCCTTCAGCGCCTCTGGTTAATCCCCTCTGTTCTTCCCCTGATCCCAATCTTAGCGATTAAATATTGGCTACTACATATCTGACGGTTTACGCCAAAAGGAAAGTGGTTAACAACAACAAAAGAATAAGCATCTCAGGCAACACAAAATCAAAGAAGCACAGCATAATTTGGAGCAGTAAGCAGAGACAAAGGAGGAATAACCAAACAAATCAAATGGAATTCAATCCACTGAAGAAGAAGTAGTGGCATATTACAAAAACAACTCTTCGAGCAACAAAGGAGAGAACTCGGTTAATTATGACAAGAAGAACCAATAAACACAAGAGAAATCACTTTACAAGCCCTGAAAATATGTCAAAGACCCCATGATATGCAAATTTCTCTTTCTAGTAAGTCAGTTTGTAAGGCAGTACACTAGACTACACATAAAAATACATGAAGTCCTGAACACAAGCCTAGGAGAAGAGACTGCGTTCCTATCTCATGGCTTAGATGTTTTTCATGGTACAACATTTTGCAATAAGAGCTTTCTCCATCAAAGCTTTTGGTAATATATAAACTACCTGACCTTGTTAAAAAAAAAGATAACCGTTTCCTACTTTCTCAAAACAAATTCACTTCACATATTAAACTTTCAAGCCTCGATTTGTAAATTTATTTTAATATTTAGAAGATACATTACATTGTTCTTTTCTTCATTTCTTCCGCACATACATCAACATAAGCATAGCCTTTTATTTCACAACATCTATAATCACATAGATATATTTTATCATTACTATTTTGTTCATAATAAATTTCAAACCAAATTTTTTTTTTTTTTTTTTCATGTGAACGTAAACACTTAAATATATCTTCTTCTTTTTTTTTCTAATTAAGACTAACCTAAGTACCCACGGGGGATTTGAACCAGTGACCTATTGCAAGGAGTGCCTTAACAACGCACCCATTCACCGTCAATCTATTAGAATCGATTTTTTTTTTTTAAAGTTACCTTTAAAATAAACAACTTGGGATTTTTAAGATTATTACATACTGTTCATTCTCTATCAACAAAATTGCTAATAAGTATTCTTTATATAAACTATTGAAGCTTCGTTTCCTATAAACCATTACCATAATGTTCAAAATAAATGCAATGGTAGCACGAGTTTCTCAACAATGCATTACAATCACATGTATTTTTTGTTGAAAAAGCTACATTTAGAATAAACGACTTGGGATTTTTTTTAGATCGTTACATACTATTGGTTCTCTATTAACAAAATTCTAATAAGTATTCTTTACATAAACTCTTGAAACATCGTATTCCTATAATCATTACCATAATGTTCAAAATAAATGCAATCGTACCAAGCTTTTCTCAATGCCATACAAATATTGTACTTTTTCTTCTGCTATCATACTTGCCATAAACATTTGATATTCATCCAACATATCAATTAAAATATTTGATATTCATGCAACATATCATTGTAATAATAATGATATCATTCAATATTGAGGTAAAAATTCCACATCAAAACAAAAAACATATTATTACAAAAAAATTTAAGGATTCAAGATAATGACGTCATTTTAATGGTAAATAGTTTTGAATGAAAAAGAAAATTTATATTAATTTTCTAATCGTATTTTAAACTAATATCCTTATAATTTATTAAAATGTCATGTTCAGGTACTTGTTGAATGCATAATTCAATTATCCACAAAATTATTGCTTAACTTTATATTTGAGTAGACATGTAAGAAGATAAATTGTGCATTCAAAGAATGGATACATTTGACATTTCAATAAATTTAAAAGGATATAAATTTAAAATACATTTACAATAATCAACTCTCATTATTTTTATTTACAAATTCATAACTCTTATATTATTAATTTAGCTTTTATTTTATTATTTTTCTTAGGAGACACACTTTATACCTCAAAGCTATAATAAATTTCTCAGCAATATCACCCAATTTAACCTTGGTGCTTTAACTCTTCGTAGAAAATTACTAATGTTTTCATTTTACTATATTTTTTCTTCAATTTTTATTTTTCTAGATAATATCTAATTAGCATGGGTCATCTCAAACAAACCTTTAGGTATGTCATGCGATTTTTTGACAATCTTAAAAGAACCATTTAACTTTTTTTCATTTTTCTCCCAATTATTAGCCAAAGTTATTGGGATTGTTTTCTTAGCTTCATCTCCATAGGTAGCTAACAAAACATTGCATCCTTTCATTTAGATTTGCAACTTAAATTTATAATTCACATAATTTTCTTTTCTTATTTATTCAATTCATTTAAGTAGGGATTTGTCAAATAATTTGACTTTTTGGAAAGAACAATATAAAATACAACTAAATTTCAAGACCAACTAACCAATGACTCTATTGAATTAGCATAGATCCATTGCAACTTATCCGAGGGATGAAATCCCTCAAGATGCAAACTTTTTTTTATTGCAACATTTTAGGAAATATTTGCACCTTGAGGGATTTGATACATTTGATTCAATCTAAGGTTAAGAGGGATTTAGATTCAAGAAGGATTTATGTTGGTTTTGAGAAATTTATTAATAAAATATGTGGAGCATAAGAAAGTTTTTATTTTCACTTGTTTTATATATGATATATATATATATATATATATATATATATATTATATATTTGATATATAATATATTTATTATATAGTTGATCATTGAAATATTTATTTCAGATTCAAATTAATGCACATTAAATTTTAATACATGACATCTATATCCATATGATTGTATATAAAATTATTCTCTCTCTCTCTCTCTCTCTCTCTCTCTCTCTCTCTCTCTCTCTCTATATATAATATTATATATATATATATATATATATAGCAAGTAAAAACATTATATTACCAAAAATACATTAGATAGAGTACATTATGATAATAATTGAGAAGACTAGTGAGTAGATGAGGAGAAGTTTGTAGAGTACTTAGAAAAAAATTGTAAAGAGCTAGGGAATGTCCATATACTCATGACAAGGAAACTAGATGGACCTTAGTTAGATTCAGAAATCTGATTGGAATATATGGACCAAGAAAAAATATAGATAAGGTTAACCATAACGAGCCTCAACCCTACAAAAAGGACTCTTAATTGCATGTCCCTCAAAGCTTAAGCAATAGAGACACTTGAAATGAAAGATAGTGGAAAAAGGCATAAAGGAAGGCTTGGCCAAACAATATGCTAGCCTCGAGACTTGGATGGTTCTTGTGGTGCTTTATTGACACAACATATTTACCGATCAAATGAGAAAGTGAATTGATACTCGTTTTTTTGAGGTAGCAAAAAATCACCTGATTTTGAAAAGTGGTGATGCCACAATAAACTTTTTTTCTTTTGAGCATATTTTTGGTGCTTTAAATTTTCTTATGTATCAAGTATGAACATTTTTTTTTTTGATATTAGTGATTTTCATGCTGATTTTGAAAAGAGTTGATGCAACATCAACCCCTTTTTTTTAGAGGGTTGATTTTTGACACTTTAATTTTTTTATGTAGCAAGTATGAACACCATTTTTAAATGTTAGTGATTTTTATCTTGATTTTCAGAAGGCTTGATGCAGCGTCAACGCTTTTTTGTTTAAAGGGCTTCTTTTTTACACTTTAAATTTTGTAATGTATTAAGTGTGGATTTTTTTAAAAATGTTTGTGATTTTCATGTTCATAATAAAACATAAAAAATAAATTAAAAAACATGACAAAAGAACTCAAATAATAAAAAAATATATAAAAAAGAAAATTAAAAAACACCCATAAAAATGTAAAAATAA
>APFE031666557.1:0-12221 GCA_000404065.3 Pinus taeda
TTTAGGTATTTTTGACATCAATTCTCATGTGTCTTACAGGTTTGGTTTCTTCAAGGTGGTCTACATCTTATTTTTGTTCTGAAGAATATAGATATGATATTTTTTGTTTGCTATTATGTTGTGCTTCTTTTGGATACCGTGGAAGCGAAGTATTTTTAAGTATTGCTATAGACCTTGAGCATTTTTGTTTGGTTTCCTCTCAGCATATTTGGCCATAGGTGATATAATGAGAAAAATGTTTTTATATCTACTAGCACAATAGTTTTATTCGGAGAAATGGATTTCGCTACAGGCCTTGAGCCTTTCTGTTTGGTTCCCTCTTAACATATGTGGCCATAGGTGATATAATGCATAGCTACCAAATTCGGTCGTACTAGAAGAAAAAGTTCGGAAATTCGATAGTTTGATTCAATTCGTTAATTAATACATGGATTTGAAATTCGATACAATGCACGGTTTATTTGGTTCATGGATT
The DNA here is from genome assembly GCA_000404065.3 of Pinus taeda. Taxonomy (NCBI): domain Eukaryota; kingdom Viridiplantae; phylum Streptophyta; class Pinopsida; order Pinales; family Pinaceae; genus Pinus; species Pinus taeda. The sequence goes on from APFE031666557.1 coordinate 476, forward strand.
AATATAGTAAGACTAACCAAAATTATAAATTTCTATTTAATAATCTTCACAAACCCCTTTGGGATTGGGGAAATGGCATACAGTCGGATTAACACCTCTTATTATGAAATAAGAATTTTATAGGAAATTCATTAACATTGCTTTAATATTTGTAAAAATCTATGACGTTTGATTTATACAATAATATAGAATAAGTTATTTAGATAATGGATATTGGTAAAATAAAAGAAGAATATATGTAATTTATATATTTAAAATCGGTAAATTTATCAAATTTAAATAAAAATTTGAAGTTAGTGATTTTATAAAAAAAAAAATTAAGATAGAACTTTTTGAAAACTAATGTTTCTGTCATTTTACTTACTGCCGTCGCCCTACTTATGTCGACGTTGTTGCTTAAGGCCCCTTTCTTCGGGTTGCAGCTTCTCCGGCACCTCAACCCGACGGAAATGCCCGCAGTAACATTCAATCTTCTCTTAAAGCCGCGGCAGCAGGAGGATGGCAATCGTTTGGAGGTGATGGTCGCAACCCCCTACTCGTGCTTGCTGCCCGTCAACCCAATCCCCATCTGCCAACTCCTTCACACAAACGGAACATTCATTCTTCAGTTGGGGCGTGGGCAGCAGGACTTTCTGTGTGCCGTCCAGCTTCACCTCAATGCCCACGCAATGCTCCAAGTCCTCCTGGATTGTCCAATGGCAAGGCGGAGTTAGTGAGGAATAGAGCTCCATTGATGCTCGAAAGCACGCGTCAGCAGATCAAGTTAACATCGCAGTCGAAGGAGAACCGCACAGAAGTAGTAACGTTCACAACACCCTTCCTAAACCCAATCCCCATCTTCCAACTCCTTCACACCAACGTAACGTTCATTCTTCCGTTGAGGCGTCACTTTCTATGTGCCCTCCAGCTGCACCTCAATGCCCAGGCAATGCTCCAAGTCCTCCTGGATGTTGCAAAGCAAAATCAGAGGAGGAGCAGCAAGTGAAAGCTAACGGCAAGGGTGAGTTAATGAGGAGTTATGAGAGCTCCATTGATGCTGGAAAGCACGCGTCAGCGCATCATATTAACATGGCAGTCGAAGGAGACCGGTTTCGCGATCAGTCACCGCTCACACTCAATCCTTTAAATGTGCCAGGAAATTAATTGGCTCTTGAACCAAACACAGTTTCTCCCACCACACAGAGGCCTGCCTCATATTCATGTTTCTCGTGCCCCGTATTTCTTTCGTGCAAGTATTGTTATAGGATTTCATGCTAATCATTTGCAATAATATAGATATCCATTCATGATTTCATAGCAAAATAAAATTTGAAAATGGTGGTTTTCAGAATAAAATTTGAAATTGGTGGTTTGCTGATCCAATTCGTGTTTCTAAATGTGGTTGTTACTATTTAATATATTCGTGTTTCTAAATGTGGTTGTTACTATTAAAAATATTAAATGCAGAAAAATAAATAATATATAGTGTAGAAAAGTATATTTTTGAAAAAAACTAAAACAAAAAGATATAGGTAAAAATTTGAAGTAGGACGCTGCTAAAATCTGTTGGGAAGAAGTCTATAAAATAAACCACCATGAATCAATAAGTAATACACATTGTAGAAAAGTATTTTTTTGAAAAAAACTAAAACAAAAAGATTTAGGTAAAAAGGTTGGGAGACCTTGAAGTAGGAGGGTGCTAAAATCTGTTGGGGAGAAGTCTATAAAATAAACCACCAGGAATCAATGAGGGGGGAGATTTTAGAGGCAAGAAGGTCTTAGCTCGAGGGAACTATGGGAGATAGTTCAAGGTTGGATGGAAGGTGCTCTATTATGAAATATTACCTAAGAAGTAAGGGGTAGTTGAACTTTTGTTAAATCCTTTTTTCATTTTTATTTTTGCATAGTTCAATAACCTATGGTGATAGAAGAGGAGCAAGAATGTGTATTTGTGTTGATATTGATGTTATAATATCCACATGCAAGATTATGTATTATTTTTTTATTGTTGTTCTTTGTCTAATATTTTGATATGCACACACCTAGGAGAACCATGTCAAAAAAAGTTCCTAATGTGAAAAGTAATGTGAAGTTAAGGATCCGTCTTACTATAAAGGTTAATGTCATATTGGAGTTATTTGATATTAAATAAAATGATGTCTAGGAACTTTTGGAATTCTTTGTAACTCCAAAGAAAATAAGTGGGAGAATAAAGTTTAAGGGTATATTAGATAGCAACTAAAGAAAGAAAAAAAAAACTTATCTAATGATATTTTTGATGTATTATTATTATTAGAAAGTATGTATAGTCTAAGAGAAAAGAAACTTAGAGATTACCATCATTTTCATATCTCTTAATGTAGGATATTTTTATATTTGTAAGTCTATCTAGAAAGGTAAGTAAAGGAGTGCTTGTTCGTATAAACATAACTCTATTTATATTAATTTCTCTAGAATATGCACATTACAGATCCTAGAAGTCTTACATTTTATAAAAGTATATTAGAAGTAACTGTATAATGAAATTACATAAAGTTTAGACAACTAGTGGTTAATATACAAAATATTAGTACATAAAGTATAAGGAGGGGCTTCATAGAAAAAGATGGACATTAAAATATTACAATAAATGCAATAGTGAAGCTTAAAGACATATATATGTGTGTGTGTGAGAGAGAGATAAATTGTCTATACAACGATTCTAGAAAACCAAAAATGATTGCAAAGCAAGAAAGTAGTGTAATATTATAAATATGTGACAACGGTAAGTCGCATAAGAGATCAATATGGAAAAATTGTATGATGAATCTAGTGTATACTAGATATACCAAATAATTACCTAAATATTTTCAGTTACAGTAATTATTATAAAACTACTGTAAACGTTATGTAGAAATTAGTATATGAAAAGTAGAGCTAGAGTGATATATAAACAAACCATTGGTGAACACTAGAATTATAACTAAAGGAAAACTTTGTAAAGGTTGACTTAAGCTCGAAGTAATCATAGAAATTCGTGCAAATTGCTAATTATAAAACTTGTAGAAAAAGGAACGAATTCAAGTTGACTTCGAATACTCATTAAAGAATAGACACAAATGTATGACCCATAGCATATTAATGAAATTTTCATTTAAACATAATAATGTGTAAATTAAATTATATTTCATACATTAGACAAAATTTTGTAACATGAACAACAGGCCAAGGACACAACTGGATATCCATTACATTTAGAGCTCAAGGCCAATACCCTTGACAATAGGAAATCATAACCCAAATAAGTTGTAGTAAACCCTCATGGGGTTGAAGTCAACAAATTAAGAAACCCTATATGAAAAGTCTAAAATTCCTAGTGGAAAGTCATGTATCACAACGATGCATGCACAAAATGTGAAATTCTCGGAAAATGACCCACCTGAGGGTAAAAAAAATAGGAGCAAAAGTGTGGACTAAGAAGAAAAGTTAATACCCAATAGATGCAAATATTTCTTAGAGTGTCAAATGTTATACCTATAGCAAAAAGGTGAGAAGTCACAGTTAGAATCTTCATAGAATTAGCCTTAATGGGAGGTAATAGAAATCCAAGTTGTTATGTAATAAATAAAAGGAAAAGTAAGAGTTCCTGGAAGTACAAGTACCTGTGATGGATATAAAACACTGGGAATATACACCTAGGTAAATAAATGGGAAAAAAATATTTTATTATTACAAGGAGAAAAGGTGTAGGAGTTATCTTATGAAATGTTTGCGAGAACATCAATTTACCTTTGTAACAAGAGCAACCTGAGGAGTCAGTAAATATACAAATCTCTCCCTCTCATATATATTGTGGAAGGGTATCGTGAGGAGTATTGACGATGGGCATCATGTAGGAAACATTCAAAATTAATTGAAAAAACATGGAAACCCTTATTATAGACTATGAATAAAGTAAGGGAAATCAAGTTTAGAAGCACCTCTAGAAGAGGAGAACAAATCTGTTCTAGTTGAAATTCATATGAAATTAAAAGAAGTGGGAGTGTGCAGGCAACCAACACCAAACTGATATATACCTTATTACCCAAATATAGTTTGCAACTGCGTCATGAAATCTTCAAGGAATTTCTGGGTAGAGCAGAACAAAACATACGTGTACTTTTTCTCTCCAATCAAAAATTTAGTTGGGTAGGAAAATAATATGTAGCAATCCTAATTATCTTATAAATAAGGCGAGTGAAATTAAGATAGTTATAGATGAAACCCCATGGAAATTAGTAAGGTTTCATCTTGCAATAATGGCATCGAAAATTTAATAAAGAAAACAAGGAAGGGAAATTTGTTTCTCAAGCACGGTTAATGAGTTAATCGAACAACACCCAAAAATGAAATTTCAGAAATTGTGTGAGAAGATTTTACCTATATTAAGAAGTTGACCCCTCTACCAGGAAGCCAGGCATGTAAGGGGCAAGCCAAAGATACTAAAAACAAAAATAAGGAATGTTAATGCTTTCAAGAAACAACTTGACTCTAGTTCAACTGTGAATGCCACATAAATGGGGATAAGAGCTTACCGTCATGTCAGAGATGAAATATCCAACGAGCTCTCCAATGTCTAGCTAGGAATCTGAGCTAAATCACCTTAAAACTAGAGAAACAATGTAAGAGAAGTTTGGTGGCTTGTCGGAGATGGACACCATATTTTGTTTCCAAAAAAAAAGAATAATCAAAGGCCACCAGAGGTGATACTAAAAAGGAAACCCTATGGTTTTCCCAAACAATCGTGACCGTCCACACCTCCCCAAAAATCTACCACTCTCCATGGTCTAGTCTATTAGGCACGTGAGGTGCACATGGGAACGATTAGCTGGTAGTTATTTTTTTTTGCCAAGTATACAAGCAGAGGGGCATGTAGCTAGACCCTCAAGTCTCACATTAATATGCTCACTCACTTACATAGATATGAAATAAGTTTAAATCAATCTTGGAATAACAATACCATTTCTAATTACCACCTAGTATTTTTAGGTATAACTTCCTTATATGTGTGTGTGTGTGTGTGTGTGTGTGAAATATAAGGAAACTCATGGTTAGTGAAACAAGGAAAAACTCACACGCAAACCTTCTTTAATACAGTGGGAGTATATGGATCCCCATACATGAATAATAGTTATACATATAGAACAAAATATTATAAAATAATGTAGGGCACTTATATTGTGCTCTAAATTACTAGTCTTTGACCATCGTTGTATTGCTAACAAGAAAGGTTTTATTATAAAGTATGAAAACAATTGATGAAAAACAAAATGGGGATCAAATTCCATGTGAATCATAGGTATAATTAAACTAATGAATTTGTTATACGAATTAAAGAATAAAGAAGGAAATTGTAGTTGACACTAAAAATAATTATTTTCTAAGGTAAATGGGGTATGTGACATATGGTATGAGAGCTATAGGTTAAATATTGAGGCCTATGGGCCAACCCGCAACTAGAATATAGAAATGAGCTAGATTATTCTGAGGTGTGATGAACTGTCACTTTCAAAAACATAAATGTCCAAAGTATTATAAGATTTGAAGACTTGAAATAATCAGTAATAAATCAATTCGTGAAAAGGGAGAGGAATGAGAAGTTATAAACGGGAAAAGAAAAGCAAGTAACTCGCATATATGGACATGCACATGACCAAATATAGAAAAAAGAATGAAATACCATTACATAGTTTATAAGAAGAGACGTACCAAGTATACTGGCATTTTGTAAAACAATTCACAAATGCTTGTTGCTAGTGTTAAATATTACAAATTCAATAATGTTACTTCATGCACTCATTTTCTATAAAAGGGAGAAAATCTATTTTTTTTGTTTTTTTGGTTTTCTAGTTAAGGTGAATAAAGTAGTAAAATTTTATACATTGGCATAAGAGGGTCTTACAATATGGGTTTAAGAAATAGAAATATAAAATGAATAAGATATGGGTAAATAAATAAATACCTTGTAGAAAGAGAGTTTAACTTCCTTAGAGAGAATCTAGACGTACTAGAACAAGATCTAGAGGAAGATATGGAATTTGTGTGACCATACATGGAATAGAACAAGTCATTTTCGGCTAACCCTAATAAATTCTGGCCTCCAAGGTTACAATCAAGGTCACCACCATTGCGAGTAACCATGTGGTTCATGTTTCAAAGCACCAAGTTTACAAGGTGAGGGAAAATCTCTATTTACAGACATCCCTAGAAATCCCACACACATGAAAGTGGGAAGCTATTTCATTGTTTAAAAGAAGGTTGGTATATATATCTAAAGTTAAGGTTGGATACATAAGAATAATATGGTTGTCAAAAAAAAGAAAAAAAATTATGACGAGGAACCTTGCGCTTGTATAGAAAGACTCTTGTAACTATTATAAAAGCAATATCATGTAAATTGTGTTGATATTCAGATGGAAGTTGTACATGATTATGGGGAATAAATGAATTGTTTGTCCTAGTCATTAGAGGTGAAAATTTTAATAAATCCAGCGATAATTATAAAACCTCGAGATACAAAAGCTAGAGCAGATTCACACATGTCATTCTTGAATTCCCCAAAGAAATTGTAGTGGAACAAAGATATTAAAGAATAGGATTACATAGATTATTATTTATAACCTAAGTACATATTTATACTCCTATGATACTTATATGCATAATTTTACATAATGAGGATGTGTACTACTATTATGTTCTAGAAAGAGATACTAAGGAAAAGAAAACATTGACCATCTTGTTGTAAAAGGCTTGGATCAACCTTATGGTCTAATAAGCCATAGCATGTGGTACAGGAACCTTGTAATAAAAGATTCCATATAAACAAACGATTTCATATGAAGTGTAGTCTAGAAGAAAGTATGGGTATCTTCTAGTAGAGAATTTGGGATACTGTGAAAAGAACATATAGATATATATAGGTGTGTATATGGGTTAATATAAAAATTCAAGAATTTAAATTATGAATCGAGAATGTACAATGTTCCTATGTACAAATCATTTTGAAACCGAGTTGTGCATGTATATGGTTAAGACTCAAATGGATAGAAAAGAAAAAAAATGTATATGTGTCCATTTTTAAGCCATACTACAACCACAAACAAAACCCAACTTCCTTGTGTGATTATAACCATATAAGAAAGGTCTTGGCTCTAGAAACTAGGAGCATGTTGTACATACATAGACTACACAGGAAATGGAGTAAAAAGAGGGACTATGAACAACTATAATGTAAATATTGTCTAGTAAATTTCAACAGGTACTCAATAAGAGACCTTCTTGAGAATATTTAAATTAATATTGACATAAATATCAAGAAAATAGATGCTATCAACATAATTTCGAGAGTTGATTCCTCGGCGGACTAGAAGTTTTAGGGCTAAATGTATGAATACCATCAATAATTGGAGTATAGAGTGTGAGGAATGAGAAAAGAAGGAGATAAAGTCTTCAATGGTAAATTAGAAGGATGTACTATGTAGGTGATAAAAGCACAAGACAAAATAAGAATATCACCGGAAATGGTGATTAGAGCAAATATCAAAGTAGATAGAATAATTGGGGGACTATGAAGATAAAAATAATAGTAATAACAACAATTTATTTGCGAAGAAATGAGAAGATCATGAAGGAAATAAAAGATAGTACAGAAAAGAGATAGAACCCATCAACTTTACATATAAATGGATAAGAGTAAAATGGATCGAAGCTAAATTTAGGAGTGCAAACATGCAATTATTTTAGGGACAAGTGAATTAGACCCTGACAAGGGCTAAGAAATCCCAGATTGGTAGCAATATTAAGAATGAAATGATCTCAAAATTTTACGGCATTAGAAATCAACATTGGTGTTTCGTAAGAAACTTCACAACTTAGTTTTTTTTCTTTTTTTTTCTCAACCAAGATTGACCATTAAAAAATTAAAAAAAAAATGTTACAATAATGTCACAAGATAAACTAGGAATGTTAATAGAATTTCCTAGCGTGGCCTAACAAATTAAGCGTGATATTTTCATAAATTTCTACTTAGGAAAATTTCTAGACTTAATTTTTACTAATTGATGTATTGTTTTAACAGATATACACATGGGTGTGTGTGAAAATGTTTGGCAGTGATGAAACTAATTACACAAACCTGGTGAGTGTTAAGATATTCATGCAAATGAAAAAGAATATATGGTTAAATATAGAAGTAACATGTTGCAATATTCATAAATAACCTGCACTGCAGGCCAAATTGGTAAAAAATAAAAAAAATAAAAAAAAAACACCTCAAGGGATTGAATTAAAGGAAAATAAGTGTAGTACATTTGTGAATTACCTTATGTTGTTCAATCATGAAACTTGAGTACGAAAAGATATTCTTTAATTACCTATGTTGGTATTATGAATATTTTTTTTCCTCATGTGACTGTCCCTTAATTATTGTTATCTCTATGTGAGCAGTGTGAAAAGCAATTTACAATTCCATATGTTGAAGTTCATAAGTAAATAGTATCCATATCATTGGGCATAGCCAAAGGATCTATTGTAATATTGTGATAATATATCGATGATGCTGACCTTGTTGGGTGCATGTGGATAGCTGTTGGGTGCAGGTGGAAAGCACGAATGAAAATAGGAAGTACATGTTTAGCATGTATGAAAACATGTTAGGGAAGGAGCACGAAATCAATATAAGAGTATGTGTACTGCAGAGTTGAGCCATCTCTCAAAATAATGTAAAGTGAAAGAACCTAGTAGTGAAGAGACCTGTGTAGGACATTCCCTAAAAGTCTCCTAAAAATCCCTTGGGCAGGAATAAAAGAAATTAAATTAACTTAAAGATAGAGAATTATTATGTTAATCACTTATTCGAGAGAAATACTAAGTGGGGTGGACTAAATCATTGCGGAGAGGAAAATGTGCTTTAAAGAAAAATAAAAATAACTTTTTTGAGAAAAACTAAAACAAAAAGACCTAGACTAAAACGTTTGCAGACCTTAAAGCAAGATATTGTTAAAATTTACTGCGAAGAAGTCTATAAAATAAATCACCAAGAATCAATGACAGTGAGATTCCAGAGGCAAGGTGGTCTTAGCTTAGGGGCACTATGGGAGATAGTTCAAGGTTCGGTGGAAGTTGCTCTATCTTGAAATATTCCCCAAGTAGTAATGGGTAGTTGAACTTCTATTAAATTCTTCTTTCATTTCTGCATAATTCAATAACCTATGGTGACAGAATAGTAGCAAGATTGCATAGTTGTGTTCATATTGATAGTATATTACCTACATGCAAGATTATTTATTCTTTTATTTTTTGTTTTTCTTTGTCTACCATTTTGATATGCATGCAAGTAGGAGAATGGGGCCAAAAAAAGTTCTTAGCTAGAAAAGTTATCGGAAATTAAGGCTCGGTATGAGCATAAAGGATAAAACATATGTAACTCATTGAATTTATCCATATTGGAGCTATTGGATATTAAATATAATGATGTCGAGGTACTTTTGGTATTCATGGTAACTCTAAAGAAAATAAATGGGAGAATAAAGCTTAGGGGGCATATTGGATAGAGATTAAAAAAAAATGCCCATCCAATGATATTTCTAAAATAATATTATGATTAGAAAAATTGTGTAGTCCGAAAGAAAAGAAAGCTGGAGATTACCTTGAATATCTCTTAATGTATGATATGTTTATATTTGTAACTCTATTTGGAAATGTAAGTAAAGGAGTGCTTGTACATATAAACATAACTCTATTTATATGAAGTTGTGGAGAGTACGCATAGTAAAGGTCCAAAAAGTCTTACATTTTATAAAAGTATATTAGAAACTATTGTATAGGGAAATGACTTGAAATTTAGACAACTAGTGATTGATACACAAAGGATTAGTACATAAAAATATAAGGAGAGATTTCATAAGAAAATATAGATGCTAAAATATTAAAATAAAATCAAAAATAAAATTTAAAGACTTTTATTATATATATATAAGATAAACTGTGTATATAAAAATTCTAGAAATCCAAAAATGATTGCACAACATGAAAGTAGTATAATATTATAAATACATGAAAATGGTAAGGTAAGTAGGCATGAGAGAGCAGCATGGAAACATTGTACGATACAGTAGAAATTGGTATAGAAAGAGTCTATATAAAGAAACCATTTGGTGAACTTTAGTATTATAACTAAAGGAACACTTTGTAAAGGTTGATTTAGGCAGGAAGTAACCATAGAATTTCATCTAAATCGTTAATTATGATGTTTTATAAATTAGTATGTAGTATGTGATTGAGAAATTTGTTGTGATTAAGATAGAATTACTATTATTGATTTATTTATATTTATATTAATGTGTTTATATTTAATATCAAAGTATAGTTTTTGGTGTGTAAGTGGATTTCTAAATCTCAATCTGTCAAAACATTGCTGTTTTCACAAACCCAGTTTGCAAGTGTTCCGAATCTGAATGGAAAATCAGGGATTGACCAAAGGTTATATACCTTACCACACAATGATATACATCAACGCTGCCCCTACGGATCAAAATCAGATACATCTGATTTGACTTCCAAGAATCTTCTGTTGCCAATCGTCCTAAGTCAAATCCAACACCGGAGAATTCAATTCAACCGCAGAGATGAATAGGGCAACAATGTCAAACATCCCAACCCAGGCTCTCTCGACACAGACAACCCACAAAGTTGAAACCACTCGTTAAATTGAGTTTGAACGTTAAAGCGATGCTTTGCCATTACGACCTTTAGACAATCGCTTATCTTCTGTCTGCTCTACGAACGAAGGATATGTAATTAATTTGAATTGTATGCATATAAAAACGAATCAGGGTGTGCCGTCCCCTCTTTGTATGCATATAAAAACGAATCTCCCTCCATGTGAGTAATGCATTGTATGCATGCATCAAATATTTCATCTGCAACTACAACTCAACCATAAATCACGTTTCCATAACTCTCATTATCTCAAATATTTCATATGCAAGTATAGCTTCATAGCTCTCATTATCTCCAATACTTACAGACTATTTCCATAGCTCTCATTATCTCCAATATTTAGAGACTATCAACCATCTAACCCATCCATCTACAGAAGATTGTAACGATATCAAAGCCTTAGTTGAACATAAGAGCAGAAAAGGATGATGCCTTTCCCTAGGAAAATAAAAGCTAACGTTCCTGTCATTCTACTTACTGACGTCGCCCTACCCATGTCGACGTTGTTGCTTTAAGAAAAGCCCCTTTCTTCGGGTTGCAGCTTCTCCGGCAGCTCAACTCGACGGAAATGCTCACAGTAACGTTCAATCTTCTCTTAAAGTCGCGGCATCAGGAGGATGGCAATCGTTTCGAGGTGATGGTCACAACCCCCTGGTCGTGTTTGCTGCCCGTCAACCCAATCCCCATCTGCCAACTCCTTCACACAAACGTAACGTTCATTCCTCCGTTGGCATGTGGGCAGCAGGACTTTCAGTGTGCCGTGCAGCCTCACCCCAATGCCCACGCAATGCTCCACTCCTCATCCTGGATATTGCACTGCAATTTCGAAAGTGATGTCCAATGGCAAGGCGGAGTTAGTGAGCAATTATGAGAGCTCCATTGATGCTGAAAAGCACGCGTCAGCACATCAAGTCAACATCGCAGTCGAAGGAAGACCTCATAAAAGTAGTAATGTTCACAACGCCCTACTCGTGGCTGCTGCAGCTCAACCAAATCCCCATCTTCCAACTCCTTCACATCAACGTAACGT
>APFE031666562.1:4829-15369 GCA_000404065.3 Pinus taeda
CTCACATTTACTAAGGAGAAGACATGGTCCTCTCCATGTAATTACATCTCACATTTCCAAATGTACTCCTAGCTTACTTGGGAGAAGAGAAGTCAACTATAAGAATGGGCGAGAAGTTAATGACATTAATGAGAGGTGGTTGAGATGGAGAAGGGAAGGAGGGTATAAAAAGGGAAGGGGGAAGGGAGAAAGGGGATGTTTTTCTTTTTGGAAGTCTTGCTTATGATTATGGGGTTGGTTGTGATTGTTGGGACTTGTTGTGTTTTGGAGACCTTAGAAACCTATGGAGGTTTCTTGGGTTGTTGAGAGGAGGGAAGTATTGTTATCTTGGTCTGGATCTTTCATTGGGACACACACACACTACATCTGGTTGGACTTGGGCTCGGAGGGTTAGGGAACCTATGGAGGTTTCCTGGGCTAGGGATTATTTCCTAGTTGGATGGGAGGTAAATCCGGTTGGGTCCGTCAAGAGGAGCGTTCAACAGGAGCAACAGGACAAAGGTATCTCCATCAGCCACCGGCACAGGTATTCCTCCATAGTCTACTTCGGTAAAGTTAATTAGAATGAAGTATTCACCTTAATTTGTGTTGATTATAATGTAAATGACAAATTTTCTTTGTGTAAACGCAGTGTAAGTAGGTAAGTTATCACCTCTTATCGTATTTGATTTCAGAAGAACCTAGATTTGTTCGCAGACACTAGGGTAGGAACCCTACACATGGTATCAGAGCCAAGTTCAACCTCTAGGACCTATAGACCCTTATTTTGGCTTCCTTCTCAAATTGTTAATTTAATTTACCTCCTCTTTCATACTCTAATTATTTTAAGCTCAAAAGCCCCTCCTTGGACTTTTATTTTAAAACCCTTTACAAAATGTGCACGCTCCTTCTAACAACAATCTAGTCATGTTTTAAGCCCCTTCACACTTCCATCGATTTTCCTAGACAAGGAAATCCATACTTGACTGTCTTAGAGTGGACCATTCACTGACCGCAATGTTTCATTATGGGGTCAGACTTCCTTTTCTAAAAAAAATAATAATTGAGATCCTGTCACTTGCTAATTTTACACCAATGTTTCATTATAGGGCCGCAGTGAACTTAACCTGCTTATATACACTGGCATAGGAAACAATCGAAAAGATGTTGTCTTGCCACAGTCTGAGCACTCACGGGCCCTTAAGTGGATTCGTGAATGGCATTCTTTATATCAAGCATCTCACTGCTGGCTGGATTAGCTGAAGAAAGCCGACTATTCATGTTCCGCCCTTGTCGTCTGGCAACTCGTTGAGACTCACGCTCACTCCCTGGCCACCTATATTGAAAACTAACATGAAATTGCAGTGCAGCATTCCGTTGAGACCAGGACATATTTCCAGCATGCTCAATTGCATTATGCCTTTTCAACTCTGCTTCAGATGCAAAGACAACAAACTTTTTTTTGCCATGCAATCATCATTTTCCCATAGGAAGTGTTCTTGACTAAAGTGTGCCTCTAAATCATTGTAATTCTGATAAAGTGCTCAGGGTGCCTTCTTTGGCATATGTGGCAAGTGTAATGATCTCTTGACTTGCAGTCCTTGAATATGCCAACGATACAGACATCCCCATGCATATCTCCTTGACTAAGATGTCACTCATAGGTTCTGAAGTTCCATTCTTCTACAAGGATGGAATTGCCATATGATTCGCTTTCTGTCCTGATGTCTGTTTTGTTGGGAATATTTCGCATGTCTTTGAGGAATCGCTAATCAAACTACACGGACATACTACAAAACCATGTTCAGACAATGGCAAGGGTAAGATCTTTCCGAAAGCCTTCCTGACCAACTCAGCAGTAGCCCCTGAGACATTCATATCATCAACTTTAGCTATTGTAGATGAAGCCTTCTGTGCACTGCAGCTTAGGGTTTTGAGTGTCTTCTGTGGGGATAAATTTGATGTAGCCATTTGCCTATTATAGGTGTGATCATTGACATGGGCAATTTCTTGCTCAATCGAACAGTTGACGGGTTCCTCAAAATTAGAATTGTGGGTGCTTTGCGCGTGGTTGTTGAAGAGACTTATGGCATTTTGAGTAAAGGTCAAATTTTAGATCCATTGTTGTTTTTGAAAAAAATTCTCTTGTTTCTCTATCTGAAGAAAATGCGCATTCTTGTTGACTGCATATATTAGCAAAAGATGAGACTTGATCTTTGAATAGATGTAGTGAAATTTTCTGCGTACTTTGTACTAAAACCCTTAAAAAGCTGAGAATTTTCATTGACTTCCAAGGCCTAAATAAACTGACAGTAACATATCCATTTGCAACTCCATTTGCTGATGATATCAAGCAAATCCCTTGTTGATATCAAGTAAACCCCGTATTTTTGTAATTTGAATGCAAAAATACAGATTCATTTGAAAGCTTTGTTCAGTAAGGAGCATTACACTTTCCTTCTGGATTTTTACAAGAGCACTCTTGTAATGGAGAAAAAGAGAGAAACAAAATCGCCACTTTCCTTTCCCTTTCCATGACTAAGAGATAAGTTAGAATCTAAGACTTTATCATTAGATAGCAAATCTGCAGAATCAGATCCCTCTAAAGCAGCCACAACAGGCTTTGGTGTCACTACAGGACCCTCAGAAATCCGTCCCTGTTCAGATGACTCACTGCAAACCGGTGATTCCAAGGTAAGAGGTAAATATTCACCCTCTCTTTTTTTACTTTGATCCCCCTTTGCTAACTAACACCCCAGCTGCATGTGCTAACTGTTGGAATTCTAAACTGCTATGGTTCATCTTAAAATTTTCTTGCTCCACTTCAGGAGATTTCTACTCATTTGTAATAATAGACTCTGAATTGACAAAATATTCGGCCATTTCATTGTTTATGTTGCTTTTAGACACACCTGTCGCTGTTGACGTAGTGTGGGGAACATACCTGTTTTCATATTTATGCCATGGAACCACCTTCTCAATCATTTGAGAATCTTCACTGCCTCTATGTATATCCTCAATAGAATCTTTACCGAGGCTTACTATTTCGATGTTTTTTTTGCTGATTCAATGTTTTGCAATGTCATATCTCTAAAACATGGATCTGGTACCATATTTGGTTGAATGGATGGGAGAGATATTAATGTTTCTGAAACATCAAACATATGGCCCAATTTCATATCTACTCCCTCACTTATTACTTTAACACCATTAACTGCAATTTCTCCCTTAGTCCTGGAGCTTCTAATTATACCATCAAACATAGGACCCACTGTCTCTGAGTAAGGAGGCCCACCTGCACTGGCATATTTGGTCAAATGACTTGAATCACCCTGATATATTGGAGTCCCTGTGCTTGTATCCACACTTGTTGCATCAACAACAGATTTTGTAGCTCCAGTTTCCAGTAAAGAAGGAGCGATTGCATTATCTGATCTCTCTCTTGGCATTTGCTTTGCTGGAGATATTTCGATATCCTTCAAGGAAGCATTACTTAAACTGGATTGAGACTCATCAAAATCCCGATCCCCATAAGACAATTGTGAAATCTTTCGTAAAGGCTTCCTGGCCAACTCAGACGTAACCACTGAGTAAGCATTTGTATCTTCAACTTTGTCCAAATAAGATGACACATTCTCTACACTGCAAGATATGGTTTCTTGTGGTACTAAACATGAACTCATCATCGACGTAGGTAATGCCATGTTACTGGAAGAAAAAACAAAAAAAAACAAAAAAATTATCAGCTTCCGAATCAGTTGACCCAGACCTCTTGTTATACTTTGGCTTGAAAATCCTTTTAAGAATATCTTTTGATGCCTAGATTCTTTAGGAGTAGATTTTTTTTTTTCAATTATAATTCCTCCTATTTTTACCTAGAAAAATGTCTTATATTCGTAGAAAAGTATTTAAAATCAGAAAACCAAAATTTGGAAGGGTTTGTTTATACAAGGATCATCATAACCTCTTTGGTAACATGAGCAAGTGGTAACTGCCATGGAAGAACCCTTTGGTCAACATGAATAGCCCTTCAACTAAGAAGCAAGAGTGGGGTTATTTATTCCACCAAGTTTGCCCAGGATTTGCACCTCGCCCACCTGTTTTTCACAAGCACAGGTGCACACACAAGCACAAACATGTAACTGGAGAGACTTGAATACCGGTGGGAGGCAATAACAGCACCTGGCTTTTACAGACCCAGCAAACCACCGTTGACTGATACCATATTTATTATGGTAGATTTCTATAGAAGAAATGATCTTTGCACTGTAATAATGGCAGAATTGCTGTAATCATTTTAAGGTTCTACTGTTTTCTTGATTCTGGTAAATTGCATGTCGATTGGTTCAATCAAGAAGATCGTATAATACTTGTTCAAGTATTACTAAATCACTAACTGGTCATTACCACTAAGCTTTCAATAACGTATCCCTGTGAACAAATGAGATGAAACTAGTTCATGGCCTTATTGTTATTTATTTGTGATATGTGTTGCACTTGATGAAATCTACCTATCTGGTTACACTTCAAGGTTCATAAATGCAATTGGAGGGTTTATTGTGTGTTTCTTTGCTTTGAAGGCCTTATGTTGAATGCATTTCATTTCCTTTATTCCATGAATTCCTTTCTCTTTTTCTTCGTAATAATTGTTTGTTGTGTGCTCTATTTAGTTTCTATGGCATTGCATAAAAACAAATTTTCTCTGTTAACCACATATATCGCTGCCAAAAGTTCTACTGCCTTAGTTTCTTACATTGGCAGTTGATGTGCTGCTCCTTTTCTTCCATTCTTTTTTCCATTTTATTCTGAACGATAATAAGACTATTTTGTTTGACAACTTTGGCATGTTATTTTATACCAAAGGTTGGTATCTAGTTAATTTGAAACGAGCTTAGCCTGGCCTGTAAGATAAAGATTTGACAGCAATTTGCTAGCTAAATACTATATTATGAGCTCGATTCAATAGTCTGATTTGTAGAGCAGAGGTTTTCTTTGTCATTCTATTTTTGGTAGATTGAGTTTTGGTTAGTCAACAATGTCTCTTGATCTGTTTGTGGCATTAATGTTCAGTAGATTTAAGCAGTGACGACCTTGCTTGTTTCAACTCTAGTGTTCTTCCGATGTTAGTTCCAACTTTTGAGTAATTGTTGTCATAATCTGTTGCAAATGTGCTTATCTGGATTCTGTAGTATTACATATTGTTGGATTGATTGAGAAGGAATTGAATTGATGCCACATACAAGCAGAACATTTAATGGAATTAGTATTTCCACATCCAAATGAAATCTGGGGAGTGCAGAGTGAATCTCTGACCTGTCTAAGAGTAATGTTTATGAAAATGGTCTTTGTTGATAATCTAGTGTAGTTAAACGGTAGAACCTAGAGTAGTACCTATGCAGTATATACTATAGATAGCAACTTTTATCACATGTATTATTCTCCATCAGCTCTACCAATAACAATAACAGGCCATTATCCAATTCTCTTTTGGCTCTACTCATAACATATTACAGGTTGCTTTATTTTTAAGGCATCTACTTATCTAAATGCAGGACTAGAAGCACACAATGGGTGTCATATATTTCAATTTTCAAGAAGATCAAGATTCAAGACCCTGCTCCTGTCTGACCAAAATTCATAAAATAATTATATGCCACTATCCAATTCTCTCTTCACATACACTTTGTATTTTTCAGCACCAAAAACATTTCTTTTCAACTTCTGCTTTATAGATTGCTTGGCTTTATTGAGACTTGAATCAGTATTGGAAATTACCTATGTTTGTGTCAAGATAGGTTGTCAAAAAATGTTTCTAGAATGCAGATATAGTAGATTCTCAGTCAAATATCACATATAATATGTTGGTGTAATGGTGGTTAAGCTTAACTTTGTGGTCCTTTAGTAGTCATTAAAGTCATTTATGATTCCTGATTCTTTAGTGTGTGTTATGGTGTTATGACTGCAAGGGGGGCATATATTGGGTCAAACCATCTACATTTAATCCAATATATGCCCGCTTTGAGGTATGTTATGAAGCTCCACAATTTCCTCCTGCAGCCATACAAACTATCATGATGACATCAAGACAGTTATATCAATGTAATAATTTAGATTTTCCAATGTCAAATTTAGCTCTTCAAGCAACCAAAATCAAAATTCTGTAGCAATTTCAAGCATTTCATACATGGGTAGTGAATATTCAACTTCAAACTCAGTGAAAATGATGAAAGATGAGGAGAGCAAAATATTTGTCCCCTATGACAGCAAATTCGAGTTTTCAGAAAAGGAAATAAGACTTTGATGCAAGAATTTGTAATTAATGCCTTTTCATTTTTCTTTTTAAAAAACGTGTTTTGGAAGTTGCTACGTAATGGTATTATTTAATTTAAAAATAAATAAACATAAAATAAGCACTTATGACTATCATGTATATGAGTCAGCTAAGAGGGACAAGTCCTAGAATGGATTAATAAGTCTTAGATATCGTGCATATTTTGAGCAAATCAAAATGGTGAGGACACGAAGGAACCAAGGACCTGGGGAGTCTTCACAAGGACCTCCTTCAAATAACCCATTACCTTCACCAGAATTGACTCTCATCCTGCGTTCCCTGGAAGCAATTAATGAAACCTTAAGAGGACGCCAAACAAATGAAATGGAAGGGGAACACCCTTCATCAGGGTTAGGGAACCCCGAGGGATCTAGAGACTATGATAGAAGACCTCCAGTTGAGGACATTACTAGGGAGCTCCAGAAGATTAGCTCCCAGAGTTTGCAGGGGGTGTGCCAGTGAGCGTGCGGAACCCTGTTAGAGGGATGGAAGGTGTTTTGCACAAAGGGATTACAATTCCAATTCCAAAGCCAAAATAGCAATATTCCAACTCAGAGATAGTGCTCTGAATTGGTGGGGTAACTTGGAGCGTCAACTACACCTCACTCCAGACACAGTTACTTGGGAATTATTTGAGGAGAGGTTCAGGAAGAAGTACCTGCCAGCGTATTATGAAGAACAACAGGTAGGAGCCTTCCATGCCCTGATACAAGGAGGTCGTACTGTAGAAGAATATGATATTCGATTTATGGAATTGGTCAAGTATGTCTCATACATGGATACTAACCAGCGCCAAGCAGATCGTTTTATGTATGGATTGAGACCTAAGATTAGGGCAATGGTGCGGATGTGGAAACCATCCTCAGTTGCAGAAGATGTAGAACAGGCTCGTTATGTCAAAGAACACCTAGACTTAAAGGGTGAAGGCAGAGCCATCTTTCCACGTCAAATAGGGTTTATGGGGAAGGCCCCTCGTACCTTCCCAAGGAGAGGAAGTCAGAGGCCCCCACCATATGGAAACAGGGTTATACCTAGAACACCGACAGTAGGGATTTCAATGGTTTCTAGTGCAGCTTCACCCCCAACTTCAAGGGCGCGTACAAATCAAAGTCATAGGCGAGGAACAACAAGTGGGGGGCAGGGGTTCCAGGGGAAGAAACTCTTTCCAAAGAACTCCACAACATTCAGTTCAAGGTCCACCACGCATCACTTGTTGGGGATGCGGGGGACCTCATTATCAGTGAGACAACCCTGAGTTTCGATCCGGTAACAACAAAAGAGAGGGAAAAGAACCAATGGGGAGAGCAGATAGCCACCACCGAATCTATGCAGCAGTTGACAATCAGCAAGTTGAACACCAGTCTGCCGTGGTAGAAACCTCGGGTATGATAAACAAAGTAAAAGTTAAAATTTTGTTTGACTCTGGTGCTACAGATAGTTTCATTTCACCAGTTGCATTAGAAAAATGTGGGTTGGCAGCCTATGAGCACGATGACTTTAAACAAGTTGAGATGGTTTCTGGAATAAAACAAGCAGTAGGGCCTAGTGTAGACCAATGTCAGGTAAACCTTGGGGTGTGTATGACTAAGTTGAAGGCATACGTCACAGAATTGGGAACGTATGATGTAATTGTTGGAATGGACTGGCTAGAAGCTCATCGAGCTTTAGTAGACTATTTCAAGAAGAAGGTGATATGTTTAGATGATGAAGGTAGGCCAATTGAGATTTGTGGAATCAAGAGGGGAGTGTCCCTACGATTCATATCCATGATGAAGGTAAAACGTTGTCTCAGATAAGTTGCAAATTGTATTTGGTCAAGACGGTAAGCGACCAAAAGGGACCTTCCCTGGATCAACATCTAGTTTTGGTAGAATTCAAGGATGTTTTTCCAGAGGAATTGCCTGGACTACCTCCTATAAGAGAGATTGATTTCACTATTGATCTAAAACCAAGTGCAGAACCGATATATAAGACACCCTATAGGATGACAACTCCAGAGATTTGTGAGTTACAGATGCAGTTAAAGGAGCTCTTAGACTTGGGATTGATCAGACCTAGTATTTCCCCTTGGGGTGCACCAGTAATTTTTGTCAAGAAGAAGGATGGCTCCTTGCGGCTATGCATAGATTATAGAGACTTAAACAGAGCCACGATAAAGAATAGGTACCCAATACCTCGAATAGATGACTTATTTGATCAAATGAAAGGGGCAGCGGTCTTCTCAAAAATCGATCTACGATCTGGGTACCACCAATTGAGGATAAAGGAGGAAGACATCTCAAAAACTGCATTTCGAACTCGGTTTGGGCACTATGAGTTCGTAGTTGTTCCATTCAGTTTAACCAATGCACCAGCAACGTTCATGAGCCTCATGAATGGTGTGTTCAAAAAGTATTTGGACCAATTCGTGCAAGTCTTCCTTGATGACATTCTTATATATTCCAAGAATGAAAAGGAGCATGAAAAGCACCTAAGGGTAGTATTGACTTGTTTAAGGGAAAATCAATTGTATGGGAAATTGTCAAAGTGTTCCTTCTTTCAGAAGAAAGTCCATTACCTTGGGCACATCATCTCAGGAGAAGGGATTTCAGTTGACCCAGAAAAGGTGAAGGCCATAATGGATTGGCCAGTACCAAAAAATGCCCATGAGGTACGTAGTTTTATGGGGCTAGCTGGATATTATCGCAGGTTTGTGGAAGGGTTTTCAAGGATTGCAAAGCCCATCACCACATTACAGCGAAAGGGGGTTAGGTATGAATGGACAAATGAATGTGACACTGCATTCATAGAGCTGAAGAGGTTACTAACTAGTGCACCGATCCTTCAAGTACCAGACATGAGAAAAGACTTCATTGTCTGCACCGATGCTTCGACACAAGGATTGGGTGCAGTATTGATGCAAGAAGGCGGAGTAATAGCTTATGCTTATAGAAAATTGAAGAAGCATGAAGAATTATATGCTACCCATGACTTAGAATTGGCAGCAGTGATGTTAGCCTTTAAGCTATGGAGACACTACCTCATTGGGAGAAGATTTGAGTTAAGAACAGATCATCAAAGCCTAAAGCATCTCTTCACTCAAAGGGATTTGAACGCCAAACAAAGGCGATGGAGCGAATTCATGAGTGAGTATGATTTTGAAATCTCATACATCAAGGGAAAGGAGAATGTAGTGGCAGATGCACTAAGAAGGAGGCCACGAACTTTCTCCCTAGTAGCCTTAAGGGTAAATTTAAGGGAGCAAATATTGGAGAAACTCTTTGAAGATAGTTGGTACTTAAAAGTCATCTCAGCTATCCAAAATGGGAAGCAAATAGAACCAAAGTTTGAAGGATATGTCCTTGAACCAGATGGGCTATTGAGGTTCCAAGGGAGAATGTACGTACCTAAGGAAGGGGGTATAAGAGAAACCATCCTCGGAGACTCTCATAGAGCACTCTATTGTGCACATCCTGGGGTAAAGAAGATGTACGCAGACGCAAGGAAACTCTTCTTTTGGGCAGGCATGAAGCATGACATAGTCCAGTTTGTCGCCAAATGTCTTGAATGTCAACAAGTGAAGGCTGATCATCGCCATCCAGCAGGACTCCTACAACCTCATGACATCCCTACATCTAAATGGGAAGTAATTTCCATGGATTTTGTGGTGGGCTTGCCACTCACTTCCCAGAGGCACAATGTTATATTGGTTATAGTTGATAAATTGACCAAAAGTGCCCATTTCATTCCAGTAAGGGACACTTACGATGTTACGGATGTGGCACGAGTGTTTGTCAATGAAGTTATCTGACTGCATGGATTGCCCACAAAGATCATTTCTAATAAAGACTCTCGATTTACATCTAGGTTTTGGACAAGTTTGCAGTCAGCACTGGGAACTCAGTTAAACCTAAGCACTGCATATCATCCAGAAACAGATGGGCAGACCGAAAGAGTAAATCAGGTTCTGGAGGACATGCTTAGGATGTATGTCATGGATAATCAAACTCAGTGGGAAAGGTACTTACCATTGGTAGAGTTTGCCTATAATAACAATTATCACAGTTCAATCGGGATGCCTCCTTATCAAGCTCTATATGGAAGACCTTGCAGGACGTCGTTGAGTTGGGAAAAGTTGGAGGACCGAGTGATAGTTGGCCCGGAATTAGTTCAAGAAATGGAGGAACAAGTAAAGCAGGTTCGGCAAAGGTTAAAGGAAGCACAGGATAGACAGAAGAGTTATGCTGATTC